>QWDQ01000064.1:0-127094 GCA_003868215.1 Pseudophaeomoniella oleicola
ACCCTAACCCTAACCCTAACCCTAACCCTAACCCTAACCCTAACCCTAACCCTAACCCTAACCCTAACCCTAAAAAATCTTTTAAAAAATAGTTTTATTTTAGTATTTTTTAAATTAAATTTAGAGCTGTCCTTTAGAAAATAGTTTTATTTTAGTATTTTTTAAAATTAGATTTAGAATTATTCCTTAAAAAATAGTTTTATTTTAATATTTTTTAAATTAGATTTAAAACTGTTTTTTAAAAAATAATTTTATTTTAGTATTTTTTTAAATTAGATTTAAAGCTGTTCCTTAAAAAATAATCTTATTTTAATATTTTTTTAAATTATATTTAAAGTTATTTTTTAAGGGAATAGCTGTATCTCGAATTATTTTAATTATTTTTAAATTTTTTCGTTAAGTTATCCCTCAGGGGACAACTACCTAACCCTAATCTAAAGACCAACCCACGGTTTTCGCCCTATAATTAAATTTAAAATTATTTCTTAAAAAACAGTTTTATTTTAGTATTTTTTTAAATTATATTTAAAATTATTTCTTAAGGGGACAGCTGTATCTCGGATTATTTTAATTATTTTTAAATTTTTTCGTTGAGTTATTTCTCAGGGGACAACTGTTTAATCCTAATTTAAGGGCTAATTCACGGTTTTCGCTTTATAATTCCTATTAATATACTGATATCATAGTAAACTGCTTGGTGTATATAGGTAGGATAACTTGCTGATTCTAGCCCTGGGGTCAGGACACAGTTTATGTTTTATAATATAATCTGTCTTACCGGTGCTTATTATAAGTATCTTTGGATCCCCTACTCTTTGTTATGCCAGGCTGATCCATCTCTCCTTATCAATCAGTGACCCTAGCTTAAGCTGGGATGATGTAATCTGGAAGCCATCCATAGCAATACTGCGAGCGATCATCCGCTTTTCAACAACCTTCCTAGCATGATGAATGTTTCCTAGTTTCCTAGACCTTTCGAGCTGTGTGAGGCGGCTGAGTACGAAGTGCTGTTGGCCCTCTGTTTCCAGTGTTGAATCGCCTAGGACAAACAGAGGCCATAGGGACGCTGCGCTTGTATCTGGCATTGACTGAAGTAGATTGATTATTGAGTCAATAAGATGTCTTCTTCCCACACTTCGGGACGCTGTATTTGTGCGAGGGTCGGAAAGCGGGATCCGGTTGTCAAGATATAGTAGGGCAGCCAGCCTTTTGGCTTCTGCAATTTGGAGAATGCTTTGGCGCTGTTGATCAGGGGTGCACAGTGGTGGCTTTTGCTGGAGGCTACGGAGACCTTTTCGAATGCGAAGATGTTGAGCAACAGTATCTGTGCCATCCATGTTGGAACTGTTACTGGAGATAACCGCCAGAGAAGAGATGTCACTGATGGTTGATATCAACTCGCGAGAGCAACCCATCAAGGGGTCAATCTAACACTACTGTCAAATCGCTTTCTCAACGGTCCAGGATATATCTTACCACTTGAGGTTCAGCATCAGTCCAGCGATAGCTGTCTGTATGACCTCCGAGTTCCAGTCCAGTCCTTGCCATCACATCGTGTGCTACAAAGTAGATTTCACAAAATCGTTTGAGTGCGTCATCCATTGTGCCCCGTGACTGAAGCTGGGCCAGCATCCGCATTCCCATATTGAGGTGGGTTACCCAGGACGGCGAGCAATCATCGGAAATCTGCGTTCATATAGTTAGCAAGAGTAATGTAGGACAGGCGCAGCTCATACATCATAGAAGCAGAGCATCACCATCGTAGCAAGGCTCTTCCAATCCACCGATTCCACAGACAAGTGGCGCCTGAGAGATCGGATGGCTGCTGTCTTGAATGTCAAGGCCGAAGGTTCGAAGCGACGGTCGTTGAATAGTCGTAACTGATTGGCAGCTGCAGCAAGTAAAGAACTTCGTAATGGAGCAAATTGCGATGCAATTGGCAGAAGAATCGTTAAATATGGGTTGTCGATAGGACTCAAAGAACATTTAGGGCAGAGTTCATTGATATAATAATCCAGCAGATAGGCTTCTATGCCCTCATAAGTACCTGATCTGATTTGTGCGAGATTAGATCCGGCAAAGTTGTCCATATGCTCAGTATAGCCTGATGGTACCAGCATGCTTTCATGAAGATCAAAATCCACTGCCTCTTGATGAGATTCATCTACAACGTCTCCCAGGAAAAGCACATCCTCGAAGTCCTTCGGTGTAAAGTTAAGGAACGTCCACGTGCTCCCACTGACAGTGGCGCGATTTGGCCGCTGGTCAACCACAGCGTAGGGCTTCGACCTCAGGTTCTGAATCGTTGTACCCCCATTGCGCGACCATATACCTAGACAAGCAGTCAGCCAGTGATGTTACTCCACTATTAGGTAACGTACCAGCTCTCCCATGGGCAATGTTGCGTTGAAGTGCATCTTCTTCCCATAAGAGTTTGATACCATAAGTACAGCCCAACTTGAGTCTGTCACAGCGGGCACAAAATGGACGTTCCTCGGTGCACTTTACATGGGCCTCTTGAAGCAAATCAGATGTTAGCATACCATCTGATTTCAATATCAGAAAGCGTTCCCTTACTTTTGCATGTGAAGCATCCTGATCTATGCTTTGGTTGACCCTTCCTTGTTCGAGTCATGGAATACAAATATCATGTACATACCGTGAATGACAATGAAGAAAGCTTTTATCTGTAGGTCTGCCGTCTTTTGTTGGAGCGCGGTGTTGATAAGGGAGTGGGGTACGAACGGAGGAATAACGGAAGTGAAGAGCGAACGCCGAAGAAGCAGAGGAAAGTATGCCGAAGACAACGGATATATGAGTTACAGGTCAAGCTTGTCTGAAACTGCAGTGTAGAATTCAGACTGCTCAAGGGAATGGTGCATTGTTTAAATTCAGAGCCTTAGGTACTAGTATTATCTACCAAAATTCGTTTTGTCTATGCTGACTCTGCCTGAGTACTAGCAAACGCAGCTACACTACCCATTGCTCGTGGATGGTGAATACCTACTGTCCCAAGCCCATCCACTCGAATGGTAGGAGCAGATTCACCAACACGACCGAATCCTCCGCCACCAGGAGTATGGATGATACAGCGATCTCCAGTAGACATGGCGACCATATTTTTGGGTCCAAGATTTATCCATCTCTCTGTACCGTCCGCATTCTTCTTCACCCAGTAATTTGCACCCCTGCCTCCATCTGCACCTCCACGCATACCGTATGGAGAGGTTACTCGCCGTTCGGTGATTACACTGAACTTCAGTGGTGCTCTACATTCCATATCGCGGATAACACCATCTCCACCAGAATGCATTCCATGACCACCTGAGCCTTTTCGTATCGAGAATTCCCGCAATATTACGGGGTATCTCTTTTCCAGACTTTCTGGGTCAGTTATTCGTGTGTTCGTCATATGCGTATGCACGCCCGAGGCCCCATCAGCGGCAGCAGTGGCACCAGAGCCTCCACAAATTGTTTCTCCAAAAGCGTATGCATGACCTGCCAGCTTGTTGCCATTTGCGTCTTTTCCACCTTCACCAAAGAACCCCAGGCAGTTCATGCAGCCTTGCGAAGCGCCTGCAACCTCAAAAGCTTTGAGGATTACGTCTACGACGCGTTGAGAGGTTTGTGTATTGCCTGCACATACTGCAGGCCCACTAGATGGGTTGAGAAACGAGCCGGATGGAAGTATGACCTGCGTTGGGGCCAAACATCCTTGGTTCATCGGGATATCTAGCCCAATGAGTAGTCGTAATGAGTACAACAGAGCCGAGTGGGTGATTGCCGGTGGTGCGTTCATGTTGCCGAACATCTCGCAGCTCGTACCAGTGAAGTCAAACATAGCACTTCCGTCCGGCGAAATTGTTATCTTCAACCGGACGATGCTAGCATTATCCATGCTATCTTCGGCTTCGAGCACTGGACCGTTTGATCGCAATACTTCCTTCAGAAAAGACCGTACTGCGAGTTCAGCATTTCCTTGGATAGCTGCCATATACATGTGGACGGTTTCCTGCGAGTATTCGTTCATCAAGGCCTGTACAAGGCTAAGACCTTTGTTATTGGCAGCCACTTGTGCCTTCAGGTCTGAGAGGTTATCGTTCAGCCGACGGCTACCATTGCACCCAGGGAAATTGCCTGGCTCGAGCAGAATTTTGACAATTCCTTGTTCGTCAAATTGTCCTTGGTGTATGAGTTTGAATGACTTGATAGCAGCGCCCTCTTGCCACAACTCGGTGGAATTTGGAGGCATTGATGTTCCTCCGAGTCCTCCAATATCGGTATGATGGCCTCTAGATGCGACGTAGAATACTACCTCTTTGCCAGCTGAGTCGAAAACAGGAGTGATAACTGTTATATCAGGGAGATGAGTTCCGCCGGCCTCGGGGTGATTTGACACAAGGACATCTCCCGGAGAAAGCTTTCCTTTGTGTAGCTCATGCTGATATTTCACAGCATAACTCATGGAACCAAGATGAACAGGAACATGAGGTGCATTGGCAACAAGACCAGCTATTGCACGTTAGAACATCCAGCTACTTTAAGAGGAAGGACAGAATGCTTACCGTCAGGCCCGAAAATTGCGCAAGAAAAGTCAAGCCTTTCCTTAATATTCAATGACACAGAGGTATTTTGCAGTGCTCGCCCCATTTGTTCTGCGATACTCATAAAGCGATGGCCAAACACACTCAGTGTAGCAGGATCCACAACCTGACTAGAGACGTCTTGCTTCGCAGATGACGAAATTTCAATGAGGACATGAGAGGACAGTATTCTGGCAGATGCGCTCGGAACGAGTAGAATTGTCTGCGTGGCATCGATGATGATTGCAGGCCCAGAAATGATCGAACCGGGAACAAGGGAATGAAGTTCGTACACCGGAGTCATCAAGCTTCCTTGGGATTTAAAGTAAACTGTTTTCTGCTTGCTTGTTAGCATTGACCAACAGCTTCATCAGGAATTACTGACCGTCGTCTGTGCCTTCTGGATTGTTTCCTGGAAGTCTAGTTTACGTGTCTCCGCCGATAATGACAGACTATCATCCATCGTGCTTGTGCTCTTTCCTATCCCCCGAACACGTATATCGTCGATCAGAATTGGCCTGTCCTCCGGAAATACAAAGTTGAATTCTTGTAGATGCCGTTTCAAAAAAGCTTTTTTGAAATCAAGTCCGTCACTTTCCATGATCATCATTGCCGTTTCCGTTCCTTGATACCGCATATTGAGATAGTTTTCATACTGGATGTTCTTAATGCCAACTCCCTGGTCGATGATCTTTGATTGAACTTGATCCCTGAGCGACTCGAATATAGCCGATATCGCCTCCCTATCATCCGCAGAGTAGGGGCAACTGTGTGGCTTTTGCGCTTCCTGCACGATATCGGCCAAAGCCATACCTACATCTGTCAACATATGTCAATGTACAGGTGAACAGTTTACGTACCATACGCTGATAATATACTGGAGTACTTGTGGACAATGATGTTTCCAATTCCCAAGTTAGATGCAATATCACAAGCATGCTGTCCTCCAGCTCCGCCAAAGACGCTGAGATGGTGGCTCCCTACAATAAGATCAGTGAATGATATTCGCTGGTTGTGAGAACGGGTCAAGCAACCTACCTACGGAGTGTCCTTTTGCCTCTGTCAAAGCGCGAATGGGTCTGCACATGGCTTCATTCGCAACATCAAGGAATCCGCAAGCGATTTCTTCCGGGCTAAGAGAACCACCTGTCTCCTTGTTGATCTGCCCAGTCAGTTCAAGAAACTTATGTTGTACAATAAGCTCATCTAACGGCTCATTCTCTTTCGGACCGAAGATCTTAGGAAATGATTCAGGCACTAATCTTCCGAGGAACAAATTCGCATCTGTTACTGTCAGCGGACCCCCTTTCCGGTAGCATGCTGGTCCAGGATGTGAAGAAGCGCTTTCTGGGCCGACATTAAATAACCCATTTCTCCATGTAAGTATGGATCCACCTCCAGCCGCAACTGTATTGATGTCCAGCTGTGGACTTTGGATAGTAACTCCAGCGGTGGTTGTCTCAAAGACGTGTTCAAACACGCCTCCATAGCGTGACACATCGGTCGATGTACCACCCATGTCGAAGCCGATGATAGGCACTCCAGTGGCTGCGTCATAGGAAGTTCTCGCATAACCCACAACACCACCAGCTGGACCACTCAAGATGCCTTTCAATCCGCTGAAGCGATCATGTCTTACGAGTCCTCCGTCTGACTGCATGAACTCACAACGGACGTCATTGAGGTGGCCACCTTGGAACCCTTTTCGAAATCCCTCAAGGTATTTCTTGATTTCTGGTGTCAAATAAGCATCAGCACTGGCGGAGCTACCTCTAGGGACCATCTTGATCATGTTTGCGGCAACTTGGGACGACATGGAAATGTGGCTAAATCCAGCGTCAAGAGCTAGCCGGCCTGCCCTCATCTCATGGTTTGGATAGGTATATGAGTGTGTGAAGCAGATACTGATTGTATCAAATCCTTGACTTCGCAGAGTCTGTAGCTGACTTTTCAAGGCATCTTCGTTCAAGGGTTTCAAAATACGGATCAATTGGCCATTCAAGCCCGGTTCGAGGACCCCAGGGGAAGTAGAGCTTTCACTGAATTCCCCATCGATGTCCTCATCGAAGCCTTCGATAGTGACCCGTTCGTCCACCTCAGAAACGGCAGAGTAGAGCACTTCGGGCTTAGAAATGTTGAGATCGAAAAGACGTGGTCTTGACTGGTAACCAATTTCCAGCAAATCCTTGAAACCTTTCGTGACCAGAAAAGCATGTTTTGTTCCTTTGCGTTCCAGCAATGCATTTGTAGCAACGGTAGTCCCCATGCGTATGCTTTCAATGCTGTCTTTTGGCAACGGTACTCCCCTAGGTATCTCAACGCCACTATACGTTGACAAAACAACTCGAATACCTTTGCATGATTAGCCATTCAAATATAAGCATATCAATAAAGAATCAGAGACAGACTTACCTTCAGTTGGCGCGTCATCGTAATTGGAAGGGTCAACTGACAGGAGTTTAAACACCAAGTCCGGGAAGCCAGGAGCCGTTGCCCATATGTCCGTAAATGTACCACCGCGATCTATGGCGATCCTAATACCCTGCACTGCCTTTGACTCTTGAATGGAACCCATATTGACAACCTGAACAAGACTGAAGACGCGTCAACATGTGAAGTCGATAGCTTTGATGAAGCAGTCGTATATCATTTTTCTTATATGGATGTGATCTGATCCGTCGATATGGCGTATCTGCAACTCCAACGGCTCTGTGCCGAATGTAGTGGCAGAGCTGTCCATGTGGTGATGCCGTACAGGAAGGTCGATACGGCGAACGATCCCGCCTGTGGGATGGAGTGGGACATATCTAGTGGATCATGCCTAGGTCAGCCACAGCCTCGCCTCAATGTGATCATGACTAGCAGGTCGATACGATGAGAAAGCATTACTCGCCTATCGACATGGGGGAAAGATAGTTTGGTGGGTCAAGATAGAGATCCGTCGTATCGACCTTCTCTTAGCATCACCGTGCTTGGCAAAAGGCGGAGAGAATCCGCTCCGTTTCTTCCTCCGATCGTATTGACCATCCATTTTCTGCAACTTCTTATCTCGTTCCCTGTCAAAAGCTCCACAAGATCTTCTTGTCTATCGACACACATAGGAATGATGATAACGACTACAAGGATATCAGCGTCCGTTGAGTCGTTGACAGGAAACACTGAATTAATAGCGATGCGATGTCTACAACACCCATGGATCCAAGAATATATATCGTGTTGATCATGATTTAAAGGGCTTACATCTCCCTCGCAACATCCCCTCCGCACATGCTCATCCTCTGACAATTCTTTGTGCTACTGGGACCTCACTCTTTAATTCATTTCAGCGGTTGTAGCAATGGACGTTTCAAAGAATGTCGGTTCGATTGAGACCACTGCCGGGATTGAGGAGAAGGATGTCAAACAAGTTGATCGCGCTGTTCTATTGCTCGCCAGTGCTGGAGAGATTGCACCTTTATCGGCAAAAGCTGAACGTCAACTAAAGTTGAAGATCGACTTGATAATGATTCCCATGGTCAGTCCTTTGCAGTTCATCATGGTACTCCTCTTTGACTCTTACTGACATTCGGCGAAGCTGTTCTTGACAGCTACTCTTGGAGCAGTCGACAAGGTTTCGCTTTCTACGGCAGCCATCTATGGCCTTAGGGACGACAACAATCTTCATGGACAGCAATACTCGTGGCTTGGATCGATACTCTCCTTGGGCTCCTTGGTTGGGATGTTCCCTTCATCGGCCATGCTGCACAAGTTCCCTTCGGCCAAATATATCTGCTGTTGTTCCATTGGATGGTCCGCGATGGCTCTTCTGTTGGCAAGTTGCAGCAACTTTGCTGGACTAATGACACTCAGGTTTCTGATGGGTGTCTTCGAGGCCATTATCGTCCCTGGTATATCACTCATCATTGCGGGTTGGTATACCAAAAGTGAACAGCCTCCTAGGAACGCGCTGGTGTTCGCTGCTGCAAGCTCGATTGTCAACGGATTCCTGTCATGGTTGGTGGGAAAGTTTCCAGACAGTGATCCATTGGCTAAATGGCAATACCTGTACCTCATGGTTGGGTCCATATCCATGGCTTGGTCGCTCTTCGTCCTTGTCTTCCTTCCAGGCAGTCCTATGGAAGCAAAGTTCCTCACACATGAACAGAAGTTGCAATGGATACAGCGAGTCGCAGAGAATAAGACTGGTATTGAGAACAAAACCTGGAAATGGGATCAAGCTGTTGAAGCTCTTCTCGATCCAAAGACATGGATTATCTTCTTTTTTAACATCGCTATTAACATTCCTAATGGAGGTAAGTAGGAACGGTTACTGATACTTCGAAATTCGCTGATTAAATAGGTCTTACAACTTTCAATGCCGTGATCATTCATAATTTGGGATTTACGTCTGTCCAATCGTCATTACTGTCGATGCCGACTGGCGTGATGTCAACCTTGGCTGCGTTTGTCTTCTCAAGTATCGCAGCAAGGTGGCACAACCGCCGCTGTCTTGTCACCATATTCGCTTGCTGTGTGCCAATCATTGGCACTGGTATCCTTTATGGTGTCCCAAGGACATCAGTGGCTGCTCAAATGGTCGGCCTTTATCTCGTAAGCGGAGTCTGTTCCAGGTTGAAATCAGTCAAGTTGACGAAGTCTAGGTGTATACTTACTTTGGGCCATATGTCGTTGCCATTTCTTTGGCCCAAGCAAACACTGCTGGTAATGAAGAGCACCATACTATTTGATTACATCTACTGATCTCCATTAGGGCACACGAAGAAGAATCTTTCATTTGCTATCCTCTATATAGGATATGCTGTTGGAAATTTGATTGGCCCACAGACATTCCGAGCCGATCAGGCTCCGGCATATACAGGCGGTGTCATCGCTATGTTGGTATGCTACTGCGTCTGTATTGGACTGATGGTTGTGTACTGGGTCCTATGTGTCGTTCAGAATCGTAGAGTTGTCCTGGACGGAGAGCCGGTTTCCAGTGAAACTGCCCTTGTGGGACTTCAGGACATCACAGATTGGAAGCAAAAGGACTTTGAGTATACGTTTTAGTGCAGCACCAGCAGGGATGTAGTTGAATAGCCAATTTCGAGCTCAAGGATAAGGAGTAAGAGATTTCGGCGATTGCCGCGTAATTCCTGGAGGAGTTCTGGGGCAACTTCACTGGACCTACTGCTCTGTAGCTAAGGACATACGGATCGTATGATATTTCTCGAAATAGTCTTGAATGAATATTTTGCCTGCCGAGGACCCATGGCAGTCTTGCCCCACTTTTTTGCTGCTCTATATAATGCGAGTGTTCCCCCTTTTTCTCAGCTACAGTCTTCATCTCCCTCAAATACTGTGAGAAGACGCAGTCTTCAAATCATCTCACAGAGCCCAGCCGCTGTATGAATCAATCATCTTTTCCCTAAAATATGTCTCCCTATCCCCCAAAAGAAACTTCGGTATTCATCGTTGGGGCTTCAGTGTTCGGTCTTTCAACAGCTTTGCACTTGGCTCAAGCTGGATATAGTAACATAACTGTTTTCGACCGTGCGGAAACTATCCCAAGTCCATTCGCCGCAAGCAATGATCTCAACAAGATTGTACGGGCAGAATATGGGTCCGGTCACTGTGAGGATGATTTCTATACTAGGCTGTCGCTAGTAAGTCTTAGCTGGAAAAGACATGGACAGCCACACTGATATATGGGAATCTTACTAGAAAGCCATAAAAGCCTGGCTCTCATCGCAATGGTCGGAGTGCTATCGCGAAGTCGGTTACGTTCGCCTTGCTGAAAGTGAAGGTAGGAAGGAGGCTATCCAGACGGACGCTGATTACTTCTCGAAAGCTAGGCTTGAGGAGGAACTGTGGTTTCCGAACAATGCCTTCAGAGAACTCAAATCCAAGAATGATATCCAGGGCAGTGTTCCGCAGCTCGTTAAGGCCCAGTTCGGCTCGAATTGGCAAGGTTACCTCAATACCTACGCCGGTTACGCTCTAGCATCGAAAGCCATCCTTTCAACTTATAATCAATGTCGAAACTTTGGTATTAAGTTCATATTGGGATCTGGCGGTCACATAACTGAGCTCGAGACTGAAGGAAATAGTGCAGATATCAAGCACGTCGTAGCAATCAAAGCCTCCAATGGGGCTCTCCACCGACAACCAGAGGGCGTACCTCACATAACAATCCTATCTGTCGGTGCCTACCTATCTACTTTGCTAGCCATTGCTGGCGAGCAAGTAACAGCAAAATCATGGTCCGTAGGCCATCTGAAATTGACCAAAGAAGAAGCAACAGCGCTCCAGAACACCCCTGTCATGAACTTGTCCGAACTAGGATTCTGGATGGAGCCCCTCTGGACCTCCAACAACGTAAATGAGCCTAGAGTCACGCTTCCATCACAGGCCCCATCACTTCAAGCAGAAGAGGATGAGGGCGAATACCTCCTCAAACTTGCCGCTCATGGCGGTGGATGGACAAACTTCGTCCAGCTTCCCGACTCCGACACACCCATCTCCATTCCGCCATCGCACCCCTTGAATTCAATCCCGCCATCTGACGAGGTCAAATTACGTCTGTTGATCAAAGCCTCCTTGCCTCCCCACTTTCACGAGAGACCTCTGATCCATAAAACAATCTGCTGGTGCGCTGACACCGCAGATTCCGAATATGTCATCGATTTTGTACCGGGGTACAAGCATCTCGTTCTCGCAGGTGCTGATTCCGGCCATGCTTTCAAGATGTTGCCAATCGCAGGGGAGTGGGTGAAGGAATTGTTGGACATTGGGGAGCAAAAATTGAAGCGGTGGAGGTGGAAACAAGTTGAGGGAGAAGAGCGTGGAGGCAAGCTTAGGGAGGGGTGGGATAATGTTGCTTGGAGGAGTGGAAGGGTTACGGATCTACGGGAGGCTGGAATAGAGTGTAGATTATAGATGTTGCTAAGTAACAACCTGTTGAGGAGTCAAGAGAATAGATACTTCTGGAGGCATAGACGTATAGGTAGTAAGCTACATTTTAACCTGCTACGCTTACGAATCAGTAGCGAGGCAGGTTATGTTACGATCTCTTCTTGGTAAGGACCGGAGCTGGGGAGATAAACAAACACTGTTTTCGCCTAAATCATATACTGCCCCTTTCATAAGAATCTGATACTAAGATCAAAGTAACCTGCCCTGCATATCCTGTTTTCATCTGTACATAATGCTGTAATCCAGCTCCGCCCATTCTCAAGTTCTGGGCTATCAGCTATAAACGGAAGCCGTAAAGGCGGTTCCAATCGCTGGTAAGAGTAGTTCCATACGTCTTTGGCATGGCTATCGGATAATTTGACGATTCCTTTGCCATTGCTTCTCCATCGATAGTGTGCGATCGTGAACAGGGCTTCTTCCATCTTTTCCATCGATGTACTGTTGAGCCCTTGGCGTAAGAGGCTGGTTATCGTACAGATTGCAGGAATGAGATCGATATCAAAGCGAGACTCAGATTGGGAAATCACTTCCAGCGCCTTGATGTGTTGCGTAGCACTGAAAAGAAGTCTCTCTGGTATAGATAATGAGAGTTCAGTGTACGCGTTCTCATCAAAAGCATCATGAAACTGCCAAAGCGCCACCGCAATGAATACTGAGGACAGCAAAATGAAATATACTGTCGCTGGTGATACCAACCTTAGTTCACAGTCTAGTCTAAGAACAGCTGGTAATACCTAGAATAGATCAGCATTTTGTATCCATCAACATTAAGATACCTTACTTCTGCAAGAAGAATCGAATGCTCCACAGAAGCGTAGAACAGAGAGTTTCCGGGAAGCTTAGGATCAAACATGATGTCGATCAGATCCCTTCCGGCATCTATATGTGAGTCAGTCTCATGTTAACTCATGCAAAAAAGGCACACATTAACCCACAGCTAAGAATGAATATTCCATGCAACCATAGCATTGCCTCAGCTTGGTGTATATGAGTGAGTGCTTCAAACTCCAGGAGGTGTGAGGGAAATTCAATGTAATATTCTTCCAAAAGGTCTCCTACTTGACCCATCTCGGGATCTAGAGGTTCAAGGTCGAGGACAAGTCGTAGTGGTCTAGATGCAAAAATTGGTTAGGTATTTTAGACCACTCGGTTGGAGCACGCTTACTCAATGAGTGGCGAGAAAAGATCGAAAAAATCTTCACCTATGGCAGTGGTCTCCCCAAGAGGGTCGACAGATGCTTCAACATTGGCCAATTGGGGTTTCGGGGGGCTCGTCCCGACGCCTTGCAATATAGGCTGTTCTCGGTTGTTGTGGTATCGCAGAAGCCTCAAGGTCCTGTTTCCAAGTAAGCAGAATGTTCTTAAGTAGTGATGGGAGGGTCGGCGTATACTCGCTTTGAAGAGCAATGTTTATTCCAGTGCTGTAACCCATGAGCTTCATTCTTCAGCAAGACAAGTGATCCTCAGTTTCGCTCACCGTTGAATGAGCAATACCAGCGCCTGATCGTATTTGTGGCTGAGGTCGCAGAGATCATTCCATATAAGATTTGCAAGAGCATTCCAGCGATACGAGATATCGACGAGGGACGACTTCATACACCAGGTAAAGCTGAAAAGTGTAAGGACTATTGCATGATCGATGGTTACATTCCGTGTCTTCCATGTCAGAACTGGTATGTGCTTCAAGGTCTCTATTCGGAAGGTGTCTATGAGAAGCTGCTGCTCCTCAACGTTGGTTGGATCCATAGCGGTAGATTCTACCTCAAGAGATATTGCCAACATGCCATCTCTTGACTCACGGGACATTGATCCTCCATCAGAGATTTGATATGCGTGGTTTAAGATAAAGAAAAAGCCTGACTTTAACCTTTCGATGGGGTTCTGTGCAAGACATCGAGTCAAAGCTTCACTATAGAATATTTCATCGCGGTGTCCATTGGATATGGCTGGACTGCCAACTGATGGAGAGCTTGAGCGTTGGCCGGGGATACCTGCATCAGAATGTAAGCCACGGAGGCTTGAGCCAATGTGATCTTGATCCGGTGTGGCTGCTTCAGGGCCAATCAAAGATGTTGATAGCTCCGAAAGTTCACCAGTACTGCGCTCGGTGTTTGTTCCTTGAGAGAACCCAAGCGTTGATTGTTCCATATTGTCAGCTGTTGCAACTGATTTTGGCCGGGACGCACCCCTTTCGGAGCGATGCCTCTGAGGTCGACCTCGCCGTTTCCGAGGCCGCACGAAAGTGCATTGGAGCTTGAGTCTGGAGCAACGCGAGCATGGCTGGGCTCCGTCACATTGTGTTTTCTATCGAGAAATAAGCGATGTTCGACTATCCGAAGAAACGGAATTTATTCCCACATACTCCAGTGCAACATCGGTCACACGCCCGCGCAGTAGCCATGATTAGGAGAACACCGCGATAACCATGAGTTGTGCTATTAGAAAACAGAACGGAGATATATTTTGCTTTCAGCAGGGAATTAATCAGTATATTTCTGCGGGGAATAAATCATATTCCCCGCCGGCTCCGGCGTTTTTAAAGACCGGCAATACTCCCCACCAATATTGTGAGAAACACATTCAATGTTGACTTCAGAGGTTTTGCATTCACTCTAAATAGGACGCTCATCCCTTGGGTCACGTAACACCATGGGTTTCCGCTTCAGGTCACTCGAACTGCTCCCTCCGCAGTTTCCTGATCCCAGTGAAAAGAAATGGCCTTGATTGAAAAGATTGTTGCCCCAAATGGGCGAGAAATCCATCTGCCGACCGGACTTTTCATCAATAACGAGTTCGTAACGTCATCTGGAGACAAATTGACCAGCATCAACCCGGCTGATGAATCTACTATCTGTGTCGTCGAGGCAGCCTCATCTTCGGACGTTGACAAAGCAGTAAGAGCTGCGCGTGCTGCCTTCAAGAATCCGTCATGGAGCGAACTACTTCCGGCAGAGCGAGGTGCGATGATGCACAAGCTTGCAGATCTGATAGAGGAAAACAAGGAAGATATAGCAACTTTGGACGCATTGGACAACGGAAAGCCGTATCAAGTAGCCTTAGAGGAAGACTTGAACGAAGCCATCGGGACCATACGCTACTATGCCGGTTGGACGGACAAAATCCACGGGCAAACGGTCACCAAAGCTGGGTTTGGGCAGAAGTTTGCATATACAATCAGGCAGCCGGTCGGCGTTTGCGGTCAGATAATTCCCTGGAATTACCCTTTAAGTAAGTGCTATATGGACATACTGAAGCACTTGTTGTTAACGCAAGACATTAGGCATGGCATCCTGGAAGCTAGGTCCAGCACTCGCCTGTGGAAACACTGTTGTCCTCAAGCCGTCTGAGCAAACACCACTATCGATTCTTCTGCTAGCAAAGCTGATTGCTGCTGCTGGGTTCCCGCCAGGCGTGGTCAACATAGTTAATGGTTTTGGTCGGGTGGCAGGGCACGCCCTCGCTTCACACATGGATGTAGACAAGATTGCCTTTACCGGGAGCACAACGACAGGTCAACAGATCATGAAAGCTGCAAGTGCAAACCTGAAAGGGATTACTCTGGAGACTGGCGGCAAGTCACCTATTCTCATATTCGACGATGCAGAATTAGAGCAGGCAGTGAGGTGGGCTCATCTTGGTGTTATGAGCAATCAGGGCCAAATCTGTACATCCACTAGCAGAATTCTGGTGCAGCGTGGAGTATACGAACAGTTTTTGCATCAATTTCGACAAGAGATCATTGAGAAGAGTATTGTTGGTGATCCATTTGAGGAGACCACAACACAAGGTCCCCAGGTCTCAAAGGATCAATACGAACGTATATTGGACTTCATTGCAACGGCGAAACAGGCAGGGGCTACCCTTTTCCATGGTGGTCGACCATGTTCAGCAGCACAGAAGAACGGCAAAGGTTTTTACATCGAGCCGACCGTGTTCACAGATGTCAAGGAAGATATGAGGATTTACCGCGAAGAGATCTTTGGCCCGGTTGCGGTCATCTTGCCTTTTGATACCGTCGAAGCTGGTTTAGCAATGGCCAACGATTCCATCTATGGTCTGGGAAGCGCAGTGTTCACCAAGGACGTTGAGAGGGCGCTTACTCTCGCCGAGAAGCTCGAGGCAGGCATGGTTTGGATAAACAGCAGTCAAGACAGCGATGTGACGGTACCTTTTGGAGGGGTGAAACAAAGTGGGGTCGGTATGGAACTGGGCGAAGCTGGACTGGCAGCTTACACTCAACTCAAATCTGTTCATGTCAACTTGGGGTTGAGACTGTAGGAAGGTAAACTCCTAGGTAAAGCAAAAGAAATAAACACTCAAGGACCTAGTTTCTATTCCGAGCACATGAGTTGCATAACATCTTATAACCCCCACTTAACGATTGGGCAAGTTTTTCTCGACGTCTGAGGGTCTCACAATTCTCACTCTCTTTTCTGTCACAGAGGTATTTGGTAAATGTTTTTGTTGAAGTGCAATCTGGCCGAGTCGTGACGTGTTGTGTCAACCTCAAGCGTTGGTCATTCACTATCATGTCGGTTAATTTATGGGTGGCAACGGAAAATTCGCCGTGGGGATTATATCGGGACAAGAACATTGAGTGAGTGAAATCAAAGACAACGAGATACCTAATTAGTGTCCCACCGTATCCCTTCTCCGTTTCTCGACAACGACACGAGCATAATCATCCATTGGGGATTTCAATTATGGACAGAACAATGATCGTTGAGCCTTCTACGAGTATAATGCTGAGAGAGGAGCGATGATTCACAGGAGGGACCTGATCCTCCCTTCCTGGTTGTAAGAGCTCACATAGTTTGTATCGTTCTGGCTCTCTTCTTTATTTCCGTGGTCACTTCTTCAATCGGGCTGGCAGTGCCGAATCAATCATGGACGCAGGTGCGGACTTGTGGGAGGAGATGAAGCAGTTCCTTGACGAGATATCGAGGAATCCGGCAAAAGCTCGAGCACCCAATCCAGCCGATTACGCTGAAGCTTCAGATCAGTCTCAGAGCTTTTGGATCCGTGAACATAACATCGACTATGAACAGGAGTGTGCGACATCTGCATTGCCCGAAGAGGTGGACGTCGTCATTATTGGTAGCGGGATCTCTGGGGCAGCAGCTGCATATCATTTAGCCAAAGCTACCCCGGAGTTACGAGTTGCTTTGTGCGAAGCCAGGGGAATATGCACCGGGGCTACTGGAAGGAACGGGGGCCATATCCTCCGTCCAGAGGTATACCATCTGCGAGAGCTGGCCAAGACATTCGATGCTGAGGAGGCAATCCGGATTCGAAAGTTTGCCGTCGCAAACAGGAATGCAATCCTCGACACGGTCGAGGAACTTGGCATTGCGGACAAGATAGACCTTCAACTCAAGGGCTGCATCGTCGTGTTCGCTTCGGAGGAGGAAAAAGCCGCGTTCAGGGCCGACTACGAATTCGCAAAAGAACATGGCATGGAGCCAGAATGTTCTATTTTGTCGCCCTCGGAGGTTCTTGAGGTATGTAGGAAAACAGATCTTCGATGCGTGCTAAGTTAACCGCAAAAATGCAATTAGAAACTCGACTATGAACCAACTCAAGCTCGCTACGGGGCTGCCTTCCTCGAGCGCTCTGGAACGATGTACCCTCGCAAACTCGTCGATCAACTTCTGCAAGCGGCCATGCGCCAAATGCCCGGGCTCTCCATGCATGCCTTCACGCCTGTGACCAAGGTCAGCAGATCTGTCTCAGGGGACAATGAACGGTTCATGTATACCGTTGAGACCACGAAGGGTACGATTAAGGCGCGATCAGTTCTCCACGCTACAAACGGATGGGCGAACCACTTGATACCTCATCTCAGAGATCGCTCTGGCGTGTTTGGCTGCGTCGCCCACGTCATGGCCGTCCAACCTACAGAATCAAACCCGGCGCGACCTCTTGATCTGTCCATCGGACACGATGACTTCTGGCACTGGATTGCACCCCGGCCAAACAACGGACCGCTCATCTACGGTTACTCGACGGCGGAGGAGGTGGGCACTTATGACGACACCATCACTATAGTTGAGGACCACCCTACACGCCGACAGATGAAAGACTTCCTTGAGTTGACCTTTCCCCGACACTTCCGGAACGTAGATATGAAAAAAGACGTCAAGTATGACTGGTTGGGAGTTCAGGGATTCACCTCGAATTCTTCGAGTGTCGTTGGGAAGCCCGACAACGACAGCCCGGGAGAATTTGTGTGCGTTGGACACAACGGTGAGGGAATGAGCAGATGTTTTCTCTCGGCTGCAGAAGCCGTGAACATGGTCTTGCATTGGCTGAAGCATGGCACCAAGGTATCATATGTTGCCCCTGTCTCATTTCCGAAGAGCTATTTGAGGAACATCTAGATAGGAGTAGTGATCACGAAGCCCATTGATGTGTGTTTGGCATCAACACAGCAATCTGATCATGTATTTTACTCTAGCTTGTGGACGACGGAATCAACTCTCCACTTATCCAAGCATTATCACCTCCAAGAGCATTTTCTGTTTCCGACTTTTTGTGTGATCTCTAAGATCTGCCAAGGGAGTAATCATTTCCTGCCCATGCATGATTCTATGTGAGTTCTTTGATGCGCATCTATGTTTCCCTGCCTTTTTCATAGATAAAAGGTGTGAACGTCATACTTGGTAATCCTCGCCTCGGCCCAGAGCAGCGTCGATGGTTCTTAAACAACCCAACACCTTTTCCTCAGTGAACCTTTGGCCCATAACCTGCAGGCATATTGGGGCGTTCTTGTATGTTTCTTCGGAATCTGTAGAATTTTGTTAGCTCTTGGGCCGCAAATGAAGCCCACATTGCTCGCGGCGGCCAAGTTGGAGGGATGGACAAGCGACAAAGCATGGTGGAAGAGAAACAGACGTACACTTAGCCCAGTTTTCACGATCCTCTTCCGAAAGTGGAACAAAATTCGGACTCTCTTCGTGATCGAACGATCTCTGGTCGAGGATCGGGTCAACAACTCCGACCGGTATTGTCGCGCACGTCCAGTCGAGAAGATTTGAAATGGCCTCGTATAGCCAGTAGTCCATGGTCCCATGTGGACAGGCCGTATAGGCACCACTAGGGAGTATGAAGGCGTCGACGGGTCTATCTGCTGTGCTTGTACCTTTGGTGCTGATCCATTTCTCCAGATACTTTTGTTGGAGAGTCCTGACACGTTTGGCCAGGGCTGCGAACTCAGAAGCCGTCAACGCGTGTTCTGGTCCCACATATAGGGCTTCATCGATGAGAGGTTCGTTGTATTTGGAAAGGAGTGATTTTAACTCGGTATCGCCACCGGCACGAAATATGGTCGTCATCAGTTCCCAAAGTGCATCATCCGCTTCAAAAAACCCGGGCAGATCTACCACCTCATGTCCAGCAGTCGTCAATGCACTTTTGACCTCACGCATGCAGCGTTGTATAGGAGGATGAGGTGTCCTCATTGAATCATTTGGGATGATGCCAAAACGGAGTTTTTCCACCTGGCGGGGTGTATCAGAATCAATACCAGTTTCATGCACAGGTGCTGCTTCTTCATATGCAGCTTGATTCCATGGCATCTTGACGCATGAACTGTCCCATTCCCATGGCTGTAGTGAGAGTATTGTTTTGGTGTAGACTTCCAGACCATCGATTGATCGAGATAATGGTCCGGCAACTCCGTTGATAGGGGAGAGACCGGCGCTATGCTCAGCATTGTGACTCGGAAATCGTCCAAATGATGGACAGATGGTGTATATCCCGTTGAAGTTAGCTGGGGTCCGCACTGAACCGGCGATGTCGGTACCAATTCCCAGAGGGCTGCCACCCATTGCAATCAAAGAGCCTTCCCCTCCGCTAGAACCGCCAGCAGACAAGGCAGTATTAAATGGGCTTGCCGTCCGTCCGAATATAAAATTGGTGCACTCTCCAGACATCAGCGTCTGCGGCACGTTTGTCTTGCAGTATAAGACTGCTCCGGATTGCAGTAGTTGCTCAATGAGCATATCAGTTGTAGTAGACGGATTTCCCGTCAAAGCGACAAACCCCGTAGACGTGTCCAGACCCTTGACATGGAACACGTCTTTCATACTGATGGGTAGACCATGAAGAGCGCCAATCGGTTTTCCATTCTTCTTCAGGTATACATCCAACTCGCGAGCCCTCGCTAGCCCTCTGTCGAAGAAGACCTCGGTCAGAGGGTTTGTTGAGTGATGGGCGACGACAGTCCGACAGATAAATGCTTGAAGAACCTCCTCTGCTGACCATTGTCCTCGGGCAACTCTTTGCAACAGTCTACTGGGCGTACACTCTGTGATCTGAATTTGCTGAGACGTCAAGTAGTCAATGTCAAGAGCTGCATGTCTGACATCACTCTTCCCTGTCAAAGCCTCCGGACTTTTGGACGATGCAGGAATATTGTGAAGCTCCCAGTCTCTGATGGAGCTATCTCGTTGCCGTTTCTTTTCCGCTGCGATGCGCTTCCACGTTGGTGTCATAGGTTTTGACTGGAACAGGAACCGAGTGGTGTCTGGGAGAAGACTCTCCTCGACCATCATAGAAGGCGGCATGGCAAGACTGGCAGCGGACACACACAGACAAACGATCTGAATTCTTGAAAAACTTGGGACGTGACTCTTGATCTACATGGTCTCAATTTACCCAAGTAATAGCAATAATGTAAGGTAACAAAGGTATCATGCCGGCGGAGAAAAACTAGCGCGCTATGCTCCGTGGCCAATTGTGCCGTCGGCGGACAATTATTCTGGGGTTTGTCTGGCACGCTATTCCTAACATCTGTCGAGTGCTAATTATGAAACATAGGGAACAATATAGATGGCGTAGTCTTATTGGTATAGTTCTCGTTGTGTGAAAGAAAACAAGTTACATAAAGCGGTGGTCATTCTGGCCAAGTACTTCGTAGATGGCCACTCAGCAGCTATAATCTATATCAGGTGTACAATCCTTGTAAGTCACCACCAGCCGTCTTTGATTAGATGCTCGATATGTTACGGATTGGGACTAATCTCAAGATCCATCGCTTATCTCTTGTGCAAAACGTCGCACAACGTCAAGCACCTGCTCAACGTGTTTGGCTTGATGAACGGTGTTGAGAGATATGAAGCCACGCTTTCCAATGTAAATACCGTTCTGGAGCAGATAGAAGAAGAAGGCGTCTCTTAATTTGACTGGCGAGTCACCTCCGTAATGGACGCCTATCACGCTTCCAAAACCTGTTACCTCGATTGGGATCTTCAGGTCTTCAAAGATCTTAGCCAAGTTCCTCCTTAATTCGTCACCCAATGCGTTGGTCTCATCGATCAACGTCTTCGTAAGAATATGGGAAGCTGCAACTCCTGCTGCCATTGAGAAGACGTTATTGTTGTATGTCCCCGAGTGACTGAGGCCGCTCTTAGGGTCGAGAACCGCCATAATCTCATCTCTCCCTCCAAAAGCGCCAAATGAGAATCCGCCGCCGAGATACTTGCCTAAAGTTGTCAAGTCAGGGTAGATACCATGGTATCCCTGCAGGCCGTTGAAATGGAGTCGTGAAGTGATGATCTCGTCGAATATGAGGACTGCTCCCACTTTGCTTGCACCGCTTCGAAGTGATGCAAGGAAGTCTTTCGATGCGGGTATCATCCCTCCAGCTCCTTGCAGCGGCTCGACGAGAATTGCGGCGATCTCTTCGCTGATCAGCTTTTCTGTATCTCGCACATTGTTGTATTGACCAATAACGAAATCGAAGGGAGCATTCATTGTACTCGATGCTCCGGTCGGGAAGCTAATGAGACCACCGTGGTAGCCATTTTGAAAGACAAGGACCTAGGAGTGTGAGAGGGCAATGGGTACCTTGGAAAGGCTTCACTTACCTTTTTCTTTTTGGTATAGTTCATCGCGATCCCCAGGGCCATTGCAGTCGCTTCCGTCCCGGAATTGCAGAAACGAACTTTCTCGATGGACGGGATACGATCAATGATCGACTTGGCGAGCTCAATTTCATTCTTTCCGGGTGCCCCCAACCCAATGCCGCCGGAGATGACTTCTTGGATTGCTTTCAGTATCCTAGGGTGAGAATGGCCAAAGAAGGCTGCAGAGTATTCTGATACCAAGTCGAGATATTCACGACCATCCATTGATGTAACGTAGCATTCCCTACCGGACACCATTGTTATCGGAAACGGTTCGTAATACAGCACTGAACGCGTGTTTCCTCCAGGGAGGTATTTCCGCGCATGCTCAAACTGTTCTGCTGATTGCTTGTTGTCCTCTGCAAACTGCTTGATCACCTTGTCTGATAGGATTTGTAACCTATCAGACGATATGCAGGGCTTAGCTGGATGGTCGGCAAGTGGCCTGAATGTTTGTTCGACGTAGAAAGCCGAGAAGTCTTTGCATCGAGTGACAACAGTGCGACAACCTTTGGGCAGCCAAATCAAGTCCCCAGGCGTAACTGTAGATTCCTCACCAGTATCAAGGTTTTTCCAACACGCTTCTCCTGGAAGGCCGTCAATCTGCTGCTATCTACCATTGTCGGTAGGGGTGTTACTGACCTGTCAATACATATTTGATCTCGTCCCATCCGGCAACAATCTCGTCATCGCCGCCATCCAGGTCTTCAAGGCTCCAAACACCGCTGACTATGGGTACAGAAGAGTGCTCACTGGAGACCCATCAGCTGATAGACTTGTGATAGGATGTGATCTACTGACGAGGAGCCTGCGAGATCGGTCCAGGAATGACCCTCAGCTTTATCAACTCGTGGCCGTTCCGCCACAGCTTTAGCGACAAACATTTCTGCCTACACCAACGGCAGACGCAGCACAAGTAAATGCTGCTGAACAAGTCCTGGTATAGCAATAATTGTATTTTATAGCATAGTGTACCTAGGTAGGTAGCTGGAGATTGTATGTAATCACAAGGATGTGCTCTTCAAGTATCTTTGTTGGTCGTAGAATCACCCGTCGGTGATTTCAAGTTTCACTCGGAGATCTGACCGCTCCCTGCTTATAGCAACTCCAGAATGTAAAATCATTATGTGAGAGACAGAAGCATCGACTTTTAATGCTGAGTGGTAGCCGATTCATTCTACGTACAGAGTAGAACACAGTGCTTTCTGACTGGTAGTTTTAGTCTTCTAGAGACTTAAGTGCTGATGTCGCTCTAGGTCATCGTAGTACTTTTTGAACACCCAACAGGATACCAAGTAATCCATAGAACCTGGTTCCGAAGAACAACGCCTGTTATAATGTTTGCAAAAGTCGAAGATGACGGCCGCTCATTTGTTACTACAGTTGGCCTACAATGATACATATTCACGCCCAGGTTCATAGAAAAGCGCAAGCTAAAACAAAGGGATTACAAGTCCTTCCTCTCTAGTGATGCTCTCCAGACTCAGATGTGCCATGTTGGGACCGAGATCGTCAGGCGATGTACCAGAGCCATATAATCGTTTCTGTTCCCACAACTTGGTGAGCACTTGTATGACATATCCGACATGGTCCATCGAGTACGTTTTCTTGAGAACTCGTAATAATTCGAGCAACTCTCCGTCCCAGCCGTTATTCTCTGAGGAGCATTCGCACCCAGCGACGACTAGAGGCCACAGCATGGTATTGCCGACGGAGAGATGTTGCTTCGGGGCTGCCGAAAATATGATCCGAACATTCGATATGATCTCGCGAACGTAGGAGTCCTTCTGCTCTCTTCGGTCGGCACGAATGGGCCGAAGCACATTCGCATGAAACCCTGCTTTCCTCCAGAGAAACAAAAAGGCAGCACGCCGGATGGTCTCCCAGGCAGTCCGTAGTGTGACATTGTGAATAGGCGACATATTCGGTGGCAAGGGGGGAGGAGTCCAGCTGGAAAGAGACAATTCCAAATCATTCGTGGTGCTGAGGTCTCTACTCAGCGGTTCCAGATCTCGGTAGACGTTAGCAACTTACACGAAGTTGATGAGAGTAGAATTCACCTTCGGCCGAGAACATATTGATATGCGGCAAGGACTGCCATTGATGCTCTTGAAATGCCTGGTCATCCGCAAGCTCGGAGATCAAGGCTATCAGTGTCACAAGGGACTCCGGATACCCAACAGTTGTCTCTAGGACCGAAAAGTGATCTGGATCCTTGTTCCGATTCATCATCCACGACAGCCACGCTTTCTGTGACCGCTGACTCCGGCCGATGGAAAATGCAGAGATGTCCATGTGTGAGCATGCAGAAAAGAGGAAGCTACCGAGTCGCGTTGAGCTCAACCACTGCTGGTCAGTCATGCGAATGATGGCGATCATTCCTCGGACATGCTGGGCCCAACAGCCATCGCTCTGAGACATCGAGAATATCGCCAGCAAGTATGATGAGCTTAGAATCTTAGGGACACTATCCAAGTCGGCCGGCCCAACCTGAAGCTTGTCCATTTCGACTTGGAGTTCGGACAAGGCGGCTTGATAGTGGCTAAACTGCCCTTGCGATCGTTTTGATCGGCGGGCAGAAAGAGCAAGCAAGCCATGGTAGATAGCCGGCCATTTCAAGGCGTAAGGAAGGAGGAGAGCCAGAAGAGAAGTTTCCGATTCGTTGATGGCGGTCATTGCGATACGGCAGCTTCGTACGACTTCATGTCGACGGAGACGTTAGCTGGTAGCGACTGATCAACAAGCAGACCACTTACGTCGCCGCAGATTTTGATAGTCTGGACCATAAAGATTGAAGCCGAGGGATTGGATCACACCGAAAGAGGGAGGGCCGAGCTCCGCCACATACGGAGAGGTTGCAGCAAGTCTCATCATATTTAGATGTTTTCGCAGTCTACATCTCAACTGGAACTTGGATTGTTTAAAGATGGTTCTGATCAGGAAGTCGTGTCGCTGTCGGTATCGGTGTCGATGTTGAGGAATGCGGAAATGGGCAGTCGTAAGGGTTGTGATGGAAATTGAATAGGTAAGTTACTACCTAAGGTAGCTAAAATGCGTTTGGAATAGCCTCTGTAACGGATTCATGGGCGGGATATTGGAAGCCCTGCAGAGACGCTCTAAGCGTACTTCTAAAGGCACTTTAATTGAAACTTTAGGGTAAACGGCCCCCACGGGTTCGTACCTTATCACGCGACTGCAGGTCCCCAAAGAATCTACATCTACTGCCACATCAAAGGGGGAAACCAAACATATCATTGAATATGATTGAGGTGAGATCTCTCGGCGTGATATATTTAGCAAGTGCAGCTTTCACTAAGGTCTCCCCGGATATATGAGACTGATGCATGCTCTTTCTCCCGACAGGCCTAGAAGCACCACCTGATAGCGGAGCGAATTCTAGATGTCAGTGCTTTGAGTGTTCCTATTTATGGGGGGTTTCAAACGCAACCGGTGCTTTCAGCTCGAACTCGCTTCTTTCAAGATTGCTGTCCATGCGGGTATGTCCCTCTGCAGTCGTGCTTCAATGTCGAAATAGACCGGAGGAATGCGCGGGTCGATGTTTTCCGAATACATGTACTGACACAGAGCCCGGACGGTCAGAAAAGCTCTCGCCATACCTAGGAACGGTCAGCTGATAGAGCATGTCAAGAGATCAGAGCGACAGACCATGCCCGCAGTATCCCGTCGCAACAAATTGCCCTGGTTTTCCAGGGAGCTCACCAACGTACGGTATCTCGTCTGCGGTCAAAGCCATGATACCAGACCAGGCCGTACGGCGAGATTGCCCACCTTGCCATCCACGGAAATATTTGGAGGGGACTGATTCCAATCCTCGCACAATCTCTGGCGTAATCGTTGAATCGTCAGAGTCTCCTACCGCACCAGCTAAACTCCTCGGATGATGCAAATCACCACCGCCATATATCAGTGGCTTTCCGTCATTTGGACGTTGGATCAAATAGTCGAAGTCTTCCCCCCAGTGGAATGCATAGGTATGATCAAAAGGCTGAGACAAGTAAGAATCAGGGGGGTCAATCGCCACAACGTTGCCTTTCAGTGGCACATGTTTTGAGGACAGCTCTGGAAGCAGATAAGTTGAGTAGCCGTTGGTGGCATGTACAATACGGTAGCAAGAGACCTTTCCTTTTGGTGTATCGATCTCCCAGCCCTCGCCGTGGGACGAGCGAGAAATGCTCAGGGCTGGAGTATTAGCATGAACGAGGAGCCCGTTAGCAATGCAACGCTCCAGTATCGCCATGACCAGTTTGTACGGCCACAAGCTGCATGCAGGGTATGTAATGGCTCCATGGCAACCTTCTATGCGCAAGTCCTACAGATGCTTGGTCAGCTCCATTCGATCTCTTCGGTGGTAGATGCAACCTTTTCCGCACTAGCAGAGTCGTGGGGTACAATCCCTTCAACGTTGCCGCCCGCAGTTTTGAAAGCCTGATATGAAGAGTATCCTTCTTTCCAAGCTTGTTCAGACATGTACGCGTCACATGTTCGTAGCTCAACCAGCTCAGCTGTCTCTGCCAATCCTTGTTCTTTGATGAACTTGGACAAGTCCTGAAGGTTGGCCCGTTCGAACTCGCATTGTTGTCGGGCAATTTTCGATCCATGAAGCTTTTCGTAAGCATTAAAACCTCTATAGCAATCCGGCTTTATGTGGCCACCTGAACATTTCAATCGATGCTTGAGTGTAAGGAAGCTGAAGTAGCTGACCATTCCGTCCCGTAGCTCCGCTTGCCAAAGAGCGTGCTTCAAGCATTAACAATGACTTCTTGCCTCTGCCATGATCGCGTTGTAAGAGATCATGGGCGATCAGAGTCCCGGACAGGCCGGAGCCAATTATCACAGTATCGGCAACGGAGGGGAAATTTGCACTATTGCAAGATCAATATCGAGTAAGACGAACTATACAAGTCAGAGGTAACACACCTCGAGTAGTTTGCAAGCTTGGGATGAGGTGATGTTTGCCAATATGACTTTTTGGGGTCACTTTCGATTGTTGGTTTGGGAGGAGGAAAAGGAGACATGGCTGCGTTGGGGTCTGAATGTCTAAGATGCGTCGCGGATCTTTCACATACCCAAGGTGCATCCAGGATGTGAAAGCTGCTACAGACATCGTCTGCTTACTGCGTCGTTCACCATTTATGATGGCTAAGGTCAACAGAGATCGGAGGTTTCCGAAGAAATTTACGGAAAATTATCCAGCGGCGAATTGCACATTATTTACAGGTACGAACGGAATGAGCCTGCAGACTTCCCCCATCGTGACTTTGGCCTGGGTCGTTTCCAAATGACGCGATGTCTTCATTACATTGATCCAGGGCAGTGCAAATACCAGGATTGGTTGACACACCAGGGGGAGTCTCATCTCATTGCTCATTCGAGCTGTTTGGATCTTCTTTTGCTGCGGATGATGCTGATGTGCCCAGGGTAATTCCTCCCTACATGATCTCTTTCGACGATGCCTCTCCGTGGTGATCCGAATTTTTGGGCAAATATAAAGGACGTACCTACTGATTCAGCGTCGATTCCTCAGCCAGCCGTTCACGACATTGAATCGCGACGTATATCAGCAGAGAGATACTTCTCCAGCGTTTTTGCCGACGTACCAGAAGTCGATGGCGTAGAAATCACCAGGTATGAAATCCGAACACATGACGGCTCTATGATAGAAATCTTCCATTTCAATCCCAATTCAACGAAACCTGCAACTGTCTTGTCTTCGGCAATTTTATTCGTCCATGGTGGTGGGTTCATTACTGGAAGCTCTCTGTGGCTGAAGCATACAATTGCAAAGCAAGCATCATCCACAGGAGTCCAAACGTTTGCAGTGCAATATCGGCTGGCTCCAGAACACCCCTATCCCATTCCCCAAGAAGACTGTTATACAGCTTTGAGATGGATTCACGCCAATACAGCCCGCTTCAGCATTGATCCGAAGCGTGTCATCGTCATGGGGGAGAGTGCTGGTGGCGGTCTTGCAGTCACCGTTAGTCTACTAGCAAATGACCGAGGACTTCTCCCTTCTATAGCGAAGCAGGTGCTATTGTATCCGATGCTCGATGACCGCAATGTCAATGCGAACCGAGAAATTGAGGTCTTTGCCACGTGGACCTCTGAGGACAACCTCACCGGCTGGACGGCACTGCTAGGAGATGCTAGAGGTTCCGACAAAGTGTCTCCGTATGCTGCCCCAGCCCGTGCTCAAGACGTCAGTGTGCTTCCCCCAACCTATATCGACATTGGGACCCTAGACATCTTCCGGGACGAAGTTCTGAAGTTCGCGACGATGCTGTCGAGAGCAAACGTTGACACAGAACTACATTTGTACGCGGGAGTCCCTCATGCCTTCGATCTTCTGGCTCCTGGATGTGAAGCGGCCCAGAGTGCTTTCGCTCACCGAAACAAGGCGATCAAGGCGGTCTAGAGGTTCGAAATATATAATGAAGAACCTGTCTATCGTATAATACCTTCATAGACAATTCATAGATACGGGAGAACCTGAGAGATGGAGGTTGAAGGAGAGAGCAGGTACCACGGGCTTGGGTCTAACCCCTGTCGATCATAGGCTTGTCAAGATATGAACAACCTACCGTAGTACGCTGTGAACAGGGATGGGCGGAATCCCCACCAATTTTCCCTAAATAATGGAGGCAGGAAAGATCCTTGCATATAGTATACTACCTAGTAATTTAGACCAGCGTAAGTCTGCCGTTGGCTGATTAGTGGGTGTGCGTTCGAAAGTCTTCATCTCTCCATTCTACGTGAGACTGCGCTAACGCCAGCGAGATTCCTAAAAGACCAAGTTGCTAAGACATGGAAGATTGCTTCTAGCTACTGATGTAGAATACGGAATAGATAGATGTCCATTTACAGCAACCGAAGGCTTGCAGTGGCATGTATATCTCTGCTGCTGAGACCAAGTCTTACCTGGAACACCCCTCGCGGAATCTCCCAGCTTTGAGAAGTAGTGTTCCAAAAGGACAAATCCTTTCTTGTGAGTGACATTCTCCCAATTCGGTGTTCGGACGGGTTCAAGTGGACCTTGTCAAATCCTCGAAGGACTTGCACTGGGGTGCCGGGAGGGGTAGTATTCTGAGGGAAGGCGAGGTATAATTGTGGCACGGTTGCACCTGCGATACTGCCAGTATTTGTGACGTTGTAGGTGGCCTCAGCAATGATGTCGAATAAAGCTGGGTTTCCTCCCGGGTATGTCTCATTCTGCGATGGCTGGAGGGGGACAGGAATGCTGTAGGGAACACGACCTTTCTTCGCTTTGATCGATAGATTGGAAACTTGGAACGTTGTGTAAGACAATCCGAAGCCGTATTCGTACCTTGGAGTAACATTCTTGCTGTCGAAGTAACGGTAGTCGATCATCAATCCCTCGGTGAAGTCCAAGTCTCCTGCGGCGTCAAAATCTGTAGTAACCTGGGGAACAAAATCGCTTTCCTTGAACGCGATGGTGTATGGGAGCTTTCCGCTAGGGTTTACCTTTCCAGTGATGACGTCTAGAATAGCATTACCACTCTCCTGGCCGGGCAGGTAACCTGCAATGATCGCTGTGACGTTAGGATTATCGGCCCATGGCATAGAAACTGCGCCAGCAGCGTGCGTGACAACGACAGTGTTATTGCAAATAGTCGCGACGTTCTCGACGACTGCAGAACCATTCCAGTCCGGATCATATGTTCGATCAAACCCTTCACTCCCATACGCGTTGATGAAAACAAAACAGACCTCCGGGATAGGATAAATCAATGAAATGTCGCCTGCGGCAAGGGTGTTGTTTGTCATATATTGCACGATCGAACCAGTCGTCTTCGCCCAAGATTTGATGGCCTCAAGGGGAGAGACAATATACGTTGGGTGAGTACTTCCTGCACCAAATCCTGAGATCATTGTTCCCATAGGTTGACCAACCGGGGAAAGGCTTGCATAAAGAGAGGTACTGAGACCAGCATTATCATCAGCTGCATCATTCCCAAAAACACCAATGACTTTCGGGGGCTTGGGGATTGGCAGTGCACTTCCTGTGTTCTTGAGGAGAGTCGCTGCCGCAGCCCCAAGTTTACGAATGAACTCGCCATGGTCAGCCCGAACATCCGTATCTGACGTAGCATTCAAGGTCCATGGATATGGAGACCCATCCGTGGGGAACAAATTCACTGCCGCGATGCTGGGATCGAGGAGTGGGAAGTCCTGATCCTGTCCGAGCAAGTAAAATGGTGCCATAATGTGCGAGATCATATCGTCAACTTGAGATACGTCCATAGTGCCGTTTTGAACTGCTGTAGTAATGTTTTCGCCCCAAAACGAGTGTGTACCATCATCATACGCGGATATTGGGCCTGGCATGTTCAAGTCACAGCCTGAATGGATGGAATCAGCACCAGAGTGGATGCCCCACCAGTCGCTGACGACGTATCCTCTGAAACCGAGCTTTACTCGGAGGAGCTCTTTCAGCATGTCTGGATTTTCACAGGAGTAGGTGCCGTTGACACGATTGTAACTAGAAGTGTCAGCCTGAAAGTACGGCAACGTGCTTGAACTTGGGAGTGTCAAAAACAAGAAGAGAGCGCGACTAACCCGCATAATACAGATGAGACCCCAGCTTTGATTGCTGCCGCAAAGGGCCAAGCATACAGCTCTTGGGTAGTCCGATCGTCGATATTCGCAGAGTACGCATCAATGGTGTTGCCATCGTCGTCTTCACCGATATCGCGGCGGGTCTCTTGTTCGTTTCCAATGAAGTGCTTGACGGAAGCTTGTACTCCTGTATTGATCCGGTTACTTAGACTTGATGTTCTCTTCCGGCAGAAATTGGTAGGTACGTACCAATTCTTTGCATTGCCACAATTGATAACGTCGTTGCTTCTCCTGAAAACCATGGATCGGCTCCGAACCCTTCCCAGCTTCGTCCGGACATAGCATTTCGACCCAAAGGTCCAGCTACTGGTCTTATCAAATATGAGTGAATGTTTAGCCATATCTGCCGTCAAAGACTTACCCCAAGAAAACGTGTGCACCTTTCCCTCTGAACTCTTCAGCCAGCAGTTCAGCTCGTTTAGATATCATGTCACGGTCCCAGCTTGCAGCGGCTGCTATTTGAGCTGGAAAAGAACTGACATAGTCCTGCCGTTGTCAGAGCCGGAACAAAGGATTCTCAATATAGTACGTACGGCGACCCGCATGCCGGCTGGACCGTCTTTTGGACATGGTCAGCATGATCCCGGCGAGATCCAATCATCAATGCCATTCGTACCTTGAAAGCATAGCCCTGCGAATCCAAGGCGGGGAATGGGAGGGACATGGCCGACACAAGGCCCGTGGAATAGTCAGTCATTTGTGCCTTCATAGATTCGTCGAGAGCACATACCCCCAAACCCCAGTGATCACGAATGCCTTTTCGTCCAAGGTCAATTGACTAGCAAAGTCCTGAGCCAACGCAGTAGCATTATCCCAGCTTCTGTAGTACGCAGGTACATCTGTAAACCTCGGTTAGGTAAAGCTGTCTATAAGGTGTCTCGTTGGTGGAATTGGAAGGGTTGTACGTACCTGAACTGCGAACATCTAAGTCCCCGAGAGCGGCAGCGCGTGTCGAAGCGCCAATTGTAGCAGCAGCCAACAAGGTTCCAACGTATGAGAACCACATGTTTGTGCCTTATGGTGAGCGAATCAGGGACAATAATCGGGAAATCTGTACAGACACCAGCACGGGACCGAAGAGCGCAGCTTTATTCTGCGAAAGGAAACACCTCGTTACAATTGATTTGGTCTGCATTGCCTTCCAGAGTATGTCTCCGGCACCAATATCAAATCTCCGCAGAAGCACGGACGCCAATGCTGTCTCCATAGCGCGTAGAGACGGAAATCATTTCACTAAGTTAATTCGCCGTCGCTTAGAGATGGGACACCGTCGTATCTTTCAAGAGAGCAACACGAGCTACACGAGCTAATATCAGGTTTGTACATGACTTGGCGAGCCGAGAGTTGGCGAGATAGGGAGCTGACGAGATGGCGCAAGATGGCTGCAGGATCTCGATGGTCTCGATGGTCTGGAAGGTGTCGATGGATGTTGATGGATGTTGATGGAGTTGATAAACTGTGGGAACTGTTGGACTCGTTATCATCGTGTGGAGTCGCTGGAGTCCCTTGCACTTCCGAAATAAAACATCCCGACGGTGATTTCGGTCAATTCAGCTCTTCCGCAAGACCAGAAGTTCAGAAGTTCAGAAGTTCAGAAATATCAGACCGCAGCCCACCAAGTTCATGGGTGTGCGGTCCGTTCTTCTTTACTTCCATCAAGATCCCCATCACCTCGACACCATCATAATTCATCCTCTCCGGTCTCACCTATGGCGACTCTCGAGACGAAATCGCTAGACACCAAGGTGAGGGATGAGTCGGGCTCCCAAAAGGAGGTCTCTTCGACGTTGGGAGAACCTGTCAAGTTCGATGATGTCGATGTCGGTACAATTCAGGCGCTCGGTTATGAGCAAGCCTACAGAAGGGTCTTCAAGAGTCTTGGGTCCATCTGTTTGACTCTTGCTCTGACTTCGTAAGAATTTCTGGACCGCTCACATTCTCTTAGGATGTCGCTTACAATTTACAATAGACCTGTCTCAGGTGTTATGCTGGTCGCATTCTATCAAGTCAACTATGGAGGTTACTGGGGTTTGTCATGGTCAGTCGCTTTCGCCATCTGCCCAACACGCGAATACTGATTTACGGTCAGGGGTTGGCTCATACCGAGCATCATCTTTTTCCCTCAAGCTGTTGCTGTCGCAGAATTATGTTCGTCCATGCCAGTGAATGGGGCATTCTATTGGTGGACTGCCGCCCTTGCACCTCCGAAATGGGCTCGCCCTGCAGCCTTCATTTCTGGTTGGACAAATGTGTTGTCGCTGATAACAACCATTGCAAGTTTTTCGTGGGCTGTGGGACAGTCTTTCAATCTCTCAGCAAATCAGCTGGCCCCTGACTGGGTTGCTACCAACGCTCAACTCTTGGGCATCTCTATAGGTGTGGTCCTCGTGTGGACCGCATTGGCCTTCCTCCGCTTGGAAAGAGTCAGTCTCGTCTTCATCGGATCTGGTTAGTAGCCCACATAACACGTCGTCATCTATATCGGCTTGGGAAGCACTAACAATTATCGCTGTAGCTCTGATCATCCTGGTCACTAGCATCATCCTCATTGTTGGATTACCCGCAAGCTACGCAGCTCAAGGTCGTCAATTCGCCTCGGGTTCTGACGTCTTCGGCAATTATACGAATTACACGGACTGGAATCAAGGAATCGCTGTCGCGTTTACCTTCTTCTCGTCTTTGTGGATCAATTCTGCCTGGGCATCACCCTGCTATATTGTGGAGAGCACACGGGAGGGCAGTAGGTCTGCTCCTAGAGCTGTCATCTGGTCGTACTTGTCTACAGCAATTTCTGGGTACATCCTTTGCTTGATCGCCGCATTTTGCATCACGGACATGGACACAGCTGCAGCTGACCCATTGTATGTTTTCCTCCTACTGCACTGGCTTCTAAACTGATCAAACTTCTAGGGGCTACCCAATCTTGACGCTTATTGTCAGTGTCTGGGGGGAGAAGTGCACCTTTGTGTGGCTTTTTTTCAACAATATCGTCGGTCTCCTCGGTGGTAGTGGCACTCTGGTAGCCTACTCGTGCCAGATCGCCGCCTTTGCGCGTGATGGGGGTCTGCCCTATTCCCATATTTTCGCGAAGGTTGATCAACGTACCAGTCATCCTTTGTACTCGGTCGCTATCCTGGTTGTTGGAGGAGTGATTCTTCTCCTCTTCGGCCTCTCGACTTCTGCAAGTGGAATCATTTACTCCCTTGCCGTGATGGCATCAATACTGGTGGAAGCAATACCTATCGGACTTCGGATCTTCGCCGGAGATCGCTTCGTCCCTGGTCCATTCAACCTTGGTCGTTGGAGCATTCCACTCCACTGTTGGGCATTTGCTTCCCAGATTTACTGCATCGCCATGGAGGCTCTTCCCGATGCCAAGCACTGGACCCCGAGCACGTTCAACTACAACTGGGTGATTACTCTATTTGTCGTCTTTTCATCCATCGTGGCGTATATGATCATGGGCCGCCGCTTCAAGGGTATCGACTTTGGTGCCCTTGATAGTTATCGGCAAGCTGCCCGACAGGGTGTTGCGCCCCATGCGAAGTATTAGCGGTTCGAAGATATATGTGCCGACTGAGGGTCGAATTCTTGAGAACGATGTATTTTTTTCTTAGCGCAGACTAGATTGGTTGTACCACTTTCGTTGAAAGGGTTGTCTTGAGTAAGAGATAGAAATTTGAAATCAATCATATTGAAAGGAGACCAGATATCGATGGATAATGTTCAAAGCAATTAAGACGTATGGTATACACGATGCATCCTCCCACGCCGTTTCAAGGCAAAGCCAAGATATGTGTACTACGTATCAGAAACCCAAGTCCAACAATCGCCAGTCTGAGAGCATCATCCAATAAAGGGTGACAGATTCAAGAATCGGATCCTTCTTTTGGAGTGACGTATCTATGAAGGCTGAACACACTCCCTCTGAATCAGAAGGATCTTGTTTTGTCAGACTATATCAATTCTCCGGTGCCAGTACCCACTGGCACCTGATACTTGTGGTATCCAGATCCAATCTCAATTACGTCTTGGGCTTTACCACCGAAGGAAGGTAAGGTTAGGTATCCTTTTGTGTTTGGTGGCACCCGGACCATCAGATGAAATACATTGTGACTTTCGTCGGCGTCATCACAGCTGTCGAACCACCACTTAGCTTGGACAAGACCGTATGGCGTCATATGCTTAGTATCAGCTCTCGTGATATTTCCTCCAGGTACAGGCGCAATAGTGATTTCTTTCCATCCAGCAGCTCGAGGGCTGATACCACCGATCACCGAATGTATCCAATTCGATATGGAGCCAAATGAATAGTGGTTAAATGATGTCATCTCTCCTGGATTGACGCTGCCGTCGGGTTTGAGACTATCCCATCTCTCCCATGTTGTCGTACCGCCCATTTTCACTTGGTAGAGCCAGGATGGCACCTTGGTCTGTAGCAACATTTTGTAAAAATCCTCTGTTGCTCCTCTCGTACTCAGTGCGTAAGGGAGGATTGCCGTTCCTCCGAACCCGGTACCGACTAGATGACCGTTCTCGCGAATTATTCGACGGAGACATGCCAAGCCCATCCCTTCTTCTGTCTCGTCGCGGAATAAGTTGAATCCCAGTGCAAGTGCATATGCGGTCTGCGTCTCGTTGGCCATGCGACCTTGTTTGTCGATCCATGAATTTTGGAAGGCTTTTTTCAATTCAATGTGCCAATTTTCATATTTCGTGGCCTCGTCTGCGTAATTGAGCACTGTGTTGATCCTTGCCATTATTTCGGTCATCCGCACCAAGTATGCATCTGCTACTAAGTACTTGTCTGTAGTAGCATCTCCAGGTCTATCAGGGGGCGACAGCGGATCTAGCCAGTCACCAAATTGGTATGTTGTTCTATCCCATAACCCTACGTCATTGCGAGGTAGGCCCTTCTCAAGCCATGCTTTTGACGATGGATGTTGTTCCTGCAAGACTTTTGTGTCCCCGAAGGCAAGATAATTTTCCCATGGGCCCCCAACAGAGACATCGCTCCATATAGCAATTGGGTAAGGTGTCTCCTTGTGATCAAAAGTAGGTATAACGAACGGAACAATACCTGCCAAATTCTAGTTCAGTTCCGGCTGGGATTACAGTTTCGAAAGGAGTCGAAACTTACAACTAGAATCTGCAAATTGCTCTGATTTCAAGTCTTGGAACCACCCACGCCAAAATCCAGCGGTATCATATAAGAAATTTGCGACTGGTGCGAACAGATGGGCATCACCTGTCCATCCAAGCCTTTCATCGCGCTGGGGACAGTCTGTGGGAATACTTAGGAAATTACCTTTCATGGACCACCTGACATTCTCATGGAACTTGTTCAAGAGATGGTTGGAGCATTCGAACCAACCGGTCTCCTCAAGGTCAGAATGTACAACGATTGCAGTGATGGATGTCTCATCGAGGGGCGTATCATCTGGCCAGCCTTCGATCTGTACATAGCGGAAACCATGAAATGTAAATCTGGGCTCCCAAGTTTGCACTCCTTCTCCGGAGAAGATGAAGGAGTCTGTCTGATAAGCAATTCGTAGCGGTCTGGTTGCTACCTCATCATTTTCCATCACTGGAGGTGTATCACATGTCAGTCTTTGCAAGGAGATGCCTGCATCCTGAGGCTCTACTCATCGTAACGCTGTTGATGGACTTACCTTCGGTATGAACCATTGTCACCTTTTGTCCACGAGGTCCTTCTCCATGAAGCCGAATCCATCCAACTAGATTTTGGCCGAAATCAAGGACGGTCTTTCCTGAACGAGACTTGAAGGCACAGGTCACCTTTCGTTCTTCGATCCTGCGGACTTGGGGCCCAGTCGGAGGAGATAATTTTCCTAGGAGGCTCGGGAGAGCTTTCACTCCAAGCCAGGGTTCATCCGGAGAAAAAGGTGCAGTAGACCATCCATGCTGCTCGAGTCGTGAATCGTACGATTCACCAACATATATTTCAGAGGAAACAGTGGCACCAACGTTCGAGCTCCAGGTCTCATCAGTTGGTATTAGTTCTCGACGGCCATCCATGTAGGTCACCACCAGTAAGGAAAGAAGCCCAATCGTGTCTCCGTATATGTTTCGAATCCCGCCATCAAATCCTATATTTCCTAAAAACCAGCCCTCTCCAACGTGTACCCCGATAGCATTACCACCAGCTCTTACCATACTTGTCACGTCATAGGTGTCGTATACGTGTCGGTGTTGATAGGATTGCCAACCCGGAGACAAAACATAATCCCCTACACGTTGGCCATTGAGTTCTGCATCATAAATGCCTAGTGCAGTAATGTAGAGCCGTGCAGATTTCACGGTTGCAGCCAGTGAGAAAAACTTCCGAAAGTAAAGAGGGCGATGAGGGCCATGTTGCTCTGTTGGCTGTTCTGACGCAATCACAGTGGCACCAGCCCAGTCGGTTGTGTTCAACAGACCTGGTTCAACTGCTACTGCATAGGACCATGCTGTACTTGGTTGGCCGTCTCTTCCATGTGCTCTGACTCTGATTGTGGCTGACTGACCCGTTGCCAACGGCGGTGCTGGCCAAGGCACGAATGTCGATTGTGAGGAATTGACATGATAGCACACTTGTACGTCATCACCATCCCTTTTGATCTCAAGGTCGTATGAAGTTTGGGTCCAATTGGACGGGTTCCCGCCAAATCTCCAAGAAATGCGAGGCTTTGGCTCGGCTATTCCAAGTGCGACTCTGTAATGCTCAAAAGAGACATGAGATATAGTTACCGCCATGTCGAAGTACTCGGATCTGATTTTTCGAAAGAGTCAACAAAAAAGATTTGGATTACTCCATGGTTCAACATGGGATGGGGATCAACTGCGGCCAGTGATATTGCAGATGATTTGGCCTTTCACGAGTTGAACGTAAGGCATTCTGTTCACGCTGCTTGGGATCACGAGTTGAACGTAAGGCATTCTGTTCACGCTGCTTGGGAATAACACATACACGTAGAAATCCCATCATTGCGCTGGAGATTTGTAGAAATGGCGTGTGGTGTGTCATCGTGAATGCAGATTAATCCCAAGAATTCCCCGCGGGGATTTTAAATATATTCCACCATCTTTTCCTACTTCCCAAGCAGAAACAGGCTATTAATTCAATATATTCATACCTAAGTTACTAATTATTCTTGGGCTGCTTTTCGTCCTTGGCCATTCCGATACCAAGGCAATGCGCAGAGAAGACAGTTCTGTCCGCAGATTGGAATGGACTAAGGATCTAAGATCATTGACCATATAATTACGCCTGGACCCCCTTCTTCCAAAAATCCACGGCCATCAGCTAGTCCTCGCCCCTACACCACTTCACCCACCACTTTGAATCCATAGTGCAAGTACACATCCCGCGCATGTTCATTTGTGGCCTCTATCCATACAGGAGCCTTTTCTTGCTTGGCCATTTCCAGCTGAGGCCTCATTACCGCACTGACTGCGCCAGGAGTTGATCTGGCCGCATCCTTGACAAGCAGGTGGCAATGCCAGTACGGTCGACCCCTTATGAAAGTCTTCTTTTGTTCGCTGGTCTGTTGGTCGAATTCCAGAGTCGCCCGGGATACAGTTGCAGGATCCCGAGGGGGTCTGGGATTCGAAGGCGAATACCACACTGACACGGCTCCGAAATCATTGGATTGCCACAGGACAGGATTCGTTTTAAGATCCGACTCGAGTAGAGAAGTCCAGAAGTCTAGACCTTGCTGTCGACTGGGTGTCTGAGAGTTGTTCAATTTGTATTGTGATATTGTTGCGTAACGAATGGCCGGGTCTGTTTCCGGGCTCATGTTGTCGGCGAACAAGGCCGCAATTCTGGCGATCGTGGCCTTGGCGTTGCCTGCGTTGAGATCAACGAGTGTCGGTCCAATCATTGCCATGTTTTCGTTTGAAACTTGTTTTGTATATGATTAACAATTGTGGAAGTTGTCAATGATGTTGGTCTGTATTACAACAGCTACGCACGTGGTATTTATGTATTCATTGAGTCATCACTTCAATTGCTACATGACTCGAGGCATGACTCAAGACCCTGACATGAGTGATTCCTCACCAACAAATTAAATGCTTACTAAAGACCGTCGTGATGAAGTACTTGTAAGAGCAGTCCAGATTTCCGTAGAGACCTATGATATCGGCGTACCTACATGTCAATCCTCCGAAGTTCAGAATAGACACTCGTTGTGTTGCTATCAGCTTTAGACTCACATTTGCGAACCTCCCCCCGCATCGGCCAAACACAAATATGGCGAAACCTCCACACAGGTCCTGCTTTCATGGATGGGCTTCTCGAGAGTGCAGTTGTTTCTCGGTTACTTGGCATCAGAATTGCAGCAACTGGTGAGGTGGCATGCGATGATTTGCATGGACAACAAGAACGGTTGAGATGTTAGCAGAGTAAGATCCCGAAGCTGCCATCTTTCTTTGTCACTCTAGAGGGATAGCGTTGAGTCGAATCGCCTCCACTGCTGCAATCGAGTCGTCTGTGGACTAAAGTTGTTCGTGAGGATCATCAGCTATGGCCAGCTATGACCATACCTGGCCAATCGATCTCTGAAGAGGGAATATTCTGCAACCCAGCACGTCTATCTCTGGACGTTAGTTGCTTCCCCTAGGGAACGAAGACGTCCTTTTCGGAACCTCGGAAGTTGCAGAATGTCGAAATGGATCACGGACGCCAATCAGTGATTATCCAGATGTTCGGCTCAGGCTTAAGACACCGTTTGTGGTTCTAAACGGAAGATGGAACGAGTGTCGATTTACTCACCCAGGCGAATCAATAAGATGTCATGTTCATTGTTGGGAGTCTTGGAGAATCGAACATGCATCGATACTACCTTCGCTCCAAGGGTAGCAGTTGCGGCTCCAAGACAAAAGTCAACGCTCTCGTGGATGGAGAGCTCCGAGTGTAGAATCGGATTGCATAGCAGGCTGCTCCAGATCTTCCAGATTCTTTTAGTCCAAGAAATGATCCGAGACGCTCCACAGCAAAGCCTCTTGTGTGCAACCTAGTACCAATTGCACTTTGCAGATAACAACTCGAGTACTCCGCCCCTATCATCCACCAATAGGACATGCAAGTTGAGTCGTGGGCCCTGCCATGGCGACCCAGGCAATGGAAAATGGTGTTGGTGCTAGGCATAGAGTACATGGGGGAGGTGCGTCTGCGGGGCCAAGTCATCTGCCTTGGAGCTTTGTTGATGAAGAACGCTGTTCACATTTGCAGAGTCTGGATTAGTGGACCATCGTATAATAGTAGTAGCTACCACGAATAACAGATCAAACAGATCAGCCGATTCGTGCACCTCAGTCTGGGTAGGAAGAATCAGCTGGAAATGTGCCATGGCTGATAGTCTCCATGAGAAGACGTGATGCCTGACTTCACTGCCGCATCCAATATTCCGTGCTGCGATTGCCGCCAATCAGAGATCGCTTGGCGGTGGTCACAACGGTCGGCGCTTAAAGCTTCGTCAAGTCTGCTTCCAAACCCTGACACCATCAGATGGAACGAGAGCTTTTCTGCCTGGTAGATCATGCAGACGTGCTCGTCAGTCTGTTTTTCAACTACTAGCCAGCTAAGTGACCAAGTCCGAAACATCACTGACATGCATCGCGGACGGATTGTTCACAGCCTTCTCCCCAGACAACGTTTAATGGAGCTAGCCCACAAGATGCTACCAGAGTGGCACAGTCAGTTGATGCCTCGCTCGGTCCAGGCTGTATATCTACATCTTGTTTGTGAAAGGTGACCACGAGAGGTGCTGAAAGGTATAAGTTCCTCGAAAATTTCTTTCATATCCGCAATCTTTCATTGTCCAATACTATCAGCATCCAGATGAAAAATGGAATGCAGAAGTATATATGATCCTGTTCAGGACACCTGCAATAAGTGGCTTTATGATAAGAATCGGTTTTGCTTGTTGAAGGCCGGTCGCTACGATGAACGCCCGAAAGCTGAAAGGCTCCGCAACGCTATCGTCAGCCGTGGACCCCAAGGTCTCGACAAACGCATGCTCACCGAGCTGGCCACCATGGTGCATTGTCGCAACTGGCATCGAACACCAGCGCAAATTCAGATGACTGTAGAGATCTGGCAAGAAGAGCTTCGGGCGGCCAGGTATCCTTATCCAACACCAACCGCTCGTCAACAGGTGCGACTTGGACCCGAAGGACGAACATCGCAGAGACAGACTCCCAGGGCCGGCGCATCGTTATCATCCACTCCTGTATACCTACCACCACTGCCATACAGTCGTGGAGGTGCTGGTGGTCCAGTGATCAGATCACAGGCAACAAATCAGCAAAATTATCGACAACAGCCAGTGCAATCAGTGGTGGCGACTTTCCGAGCCTACCGCACGAGACTCGAAGCCTTGGATAACATGATCGTTGATCAGGTCAGGAAACCTTTCGGTACTGCAGATTATAAGACCGGTTCGGTATATATCTTCACAAGGGAAGGCGACGAGGCATTTGTCAAGATCGGTATCTCAAGTAACGTGAAGAGAAGACTTGAGCAATGGCAGCAAACCTGCGGCTATCGGCCAATCCTGCTATACCAGTCACCACCGATTGCTAATGTATACCGAATCGAACAGCTTATATTCTGCCAATTGGTAGAATTCCGCCATTGTGATCTGAGGTGTGTCAACCAAAGGATATGCAACAAGCAGCATAAAGAATGGTTCAAGTTGCGAAGGGGGGATGCCAAACGGGTTGTGGATAATTGGGTAAATTGGGCGCAACAATTCCCATACAACACGGAGGGGAGATTATACGACGATTGGGACAATTATGCTGATAGATGGCTGGCTCATTGTCGCCATCGGCCTACAGTACCCATGGTTGACATGCATTTCGGATGTGTCATTGAGCCGGATGATCTCCGGGAATCTTCGGACATCGATAGTGTGAATTCAGAAACCTCAGACGACAGCGAATTTGATAGCCTGGATGGCCACACTTCTGATGGAGAGACTGATATACCAAGTGAGACACAGGGCCCGCCGGAATCTTCGGAGGAATGTGCCATCTGCTTTGAGGTCCTTGACAGAACAGTGCAAACGGTGGAAGGGTGTAGACGTTGTGGAAATTCTCCATGGCATGACGAGTGCATTAGGAGATGGCTTCAGGATTCCCCTTCATGTCCACTGTGTCGTGAAAGGGGAACTATCACCGTGCACTGAGATGGGCACATTTTGGACATAAGGGTTCCTGATATGCAAGCACTGGTTGGTCGGTCGGTCACTATTGAGCGGTTGAACCAATTTTCCACGGGTTCCATGTAGGAGAAGTCTGATGTGGACTTAAAGGGAGCGAAGGGTGATGATTATAGAAGGGTTTCATACCACGTTAGACTCTTATGTTTCAATGTATGCGAGGCATGATGTCAAAAGTATTATAGATCTGATTAGTTACCTGTACGCACAATGGCAGTGGTAACTGATGCTTGAGAATCACTAATTAATTACATAAGGTAGGCAAGTGGTGAATGAACGCCAAGCCAAGAACCAACAACGGCGTCGGCGGCTCACGGAGACTCGGCCGAAGGAACGGATACGAGTCGACGGGGCGATCTGAAGCTGCGACATTACGAAACACGAGATTCCAATCACATACCACAATACCTGAAATTGTATGAACTGTATGGATTGTATGCGCAATCGGTACATTACTCGTCGGTACACAACTTACACTCTGCAGCAAACGACGGAAATGCGGTGACATACCATACCTTGCAATCTTGATCTCCTGACTTCACCTGCCGACGGCCAATGATAGTGCTATTTAGCACTCATCCGCCTCAGCATGGGCGAGAAAGACAAGTATATAGCGGTACCCATACCGACTTATGAGGAGGCCACCTCTTCTCGTCCAACATCGTCACAGTCACGGCTGGGTCCGGGGGAGATCAGTGATGATGCGGAAAGAGAAGGGCTGTTACAAGGCTCGGCGCACCACGACAGGGGATCCAATTACGAACCACCCCGTGTCGAGTCGACCAGATCCAGTGTCGACCTCCTCGCTTCTGACAATGGACGAGATTCAACAGAACACTTGCGCAGGGAAGTGGAGCAGATGGAGATCGAAGAGCCAACGTCCGCAACTCAAAGCATGAGCAATCGCTTTTCCAAACGAATAACAAGCATCACACATTCACTCTCATTCCTCAACCTTCCCCTCAAGAGATTATTCCCTTCAGCAAGCTTCTCAAAGTTGCGCGAGATCTTCCTCAGCTCAGAACTCAACAGCTTCGTTGTGGTTGGGCGCCTGTTCGGCATTTTCCTTATCGTATCGGTTGTCTACCTGCTTATCGCAAGCGATGTTTTGTCCTTTGGTAATAGAGCGGGCATGGGTCAAATTTACGATCCTGAGAGCATTCGAATTTATGTACAGAAGCATATGAACGAAGATGGACATATTCAAGATTATTTGGAGCGAGTAACACTAACGCCGCACATAGCCGGAAGTGAGGGAAACTATGTCCTGGGTGAGTGGGTACAGGAGTTATTCAAGGAATCCTTGGATGAGGCGTCTATGGAGAGATTTGATGTCTACCTGAATTATCCCACGATTGACGGACGTCGAGTTGCAATCGTGAGTCCACCAGAGAAAGCGTGGGAGGCAAAACTGGATGAAGACCTCGCGTATCCTGATCGACAGCAATCGCTGGTCTTCCACGGCAACTCGAAAGCAGGGAATGTGAGTGGACCTTTGATTTATGCGAACTATGGGTCAAGGGAAGACTTTCAATACTTGGCCGATAACGGTATCGACGTCAACGGCTCTATCGCTTTAGTAAGATACTACGGAGGCCAAGGAGATCGAGCATTGAAAATCAAGGCAGCAGAGCTTGCCGGTGCCATCGGATGCATCATCTATTCAGACCCTGCAGAAGATGGGTTCTTGCGTGGTCCAGAATGGCCGGAAGGACAAACTATGCCCAAAGACGGAGTTCAACGCGGCGGTGTCAGCTTAATGAGCTTCGTTGTAGGGGACGTGCTTTCCCCTGGATGGGCCAGCACTCCTGGAGACAAGCATCGTTTGTCACCGGATGAAAGCGCAGGAATGAATCAGATTCCTTCCATACCATTATCCTGGGGCGACGCTCAACATCTGCTCCAGGCTATCAGTAGCCATGGCAAACCAGTCTCGGGTTATTGGAAAGGTGGGGTGCCAGATGTAGACTGGTGGACGGGTGACCAATCATCGCCGACAGTGCAGCTCATGAACGTCCAAGACGAGGCCATTTACCAACCAATCTACAATGTCGTTGGTTCTATCCAGGGCTGGGAACAACCAGACAAGAAGATTATTGTTGGCAATCACCGGGATGCTTGGTGCTTTGGAGCGGTTGACCCGGGGAGTGGGACAGCAGTCATGCTGGAAGTCGTGCGTATCTTTGGGGAGCTGAGACAACTCGGTTGGAGACCACTGCGGACCATTGAGTTTGCCAGTTGGGATGCAGAAGAGTATAATCTCGTCGGCAGTACCGAACATGTCGAGAACAGGGAAGAAGACCTGCGTCTCAATGGCTATGCCTATGTCAACGTCGATGTTGCTGTTTCTGGTAGTGATTTCCAAGCATCTGGTTCCCCTGTTTTTCAGAAAGCACTGACTCACGTTCTCGAGAGAGTTTCTGATCCCAGCGTCAATAAAACGTTGCTTGAGATCTGGGATGAAAAGCAGAGGAAGCTAGAAGGTCTGGGGGCTGGCAGTGATTTTGTGGCCTTTCAAGACATTGCTGGCACGTCTTCCATTGATATTGGGTTTCAAGGCGAAACACCACATCCATACCATTCATGCTACGACAACTATGATTGGATGAAGACATTCGGTGATCCGGACTTCAAATATCACAGAACTCTGGGTGAAGTCCTAGCTCTACTTATCTTAGAGCTCAGCGATCGCCCAATTCTACCCTTTGATCTGGACAACTACGCGTCTTCACTGGTTCAGTACATTGATGGCTTGGCCAAGTTCGTGGAGACCCGGCAGCCTTCATCTGTCAAACTCGATTTGCAGCCGTTACGTTCCGCGGCTGAAAATTTCAGACGCGAGGCAGAAAAGTTCCAGAAGTGGGAGCAAGAGTGGAATGACGTTGTCTACAGTAGCAATGGGTTCGAAAGTAACATCCTGGGGATTCGGAGGGTATCACACAACAATCGCGCAAGCAACTTCGAGACTCACCTCTTGGACCTCGAAGAAGGAGGGGGCGTAAGTTACATCCATTCACTCCTGATCCAGGACTCTACTAACTTGACCTAGTTGACCAATCGGACGCAGTTCAAGCACGTCATCTTTGCTCCTCAAGCTTGGTCCGGGTATGATGAAGCGTTCTTTGCAGGCATTCGAGACGCTGTCGACGCCGGTGATTGGGATCTAGCAAAAAGTCAGGTCGAGAAGATCGCTAAGATCATCTCACATGCGGTCATGAAGCTCAATGGGAACTAGTAGTACAGCGTTTCGTTCGGGTCATGGTAGGGAGTTGGGATGTTTCTAGTACCCTCTGTCAATGGTTCATCGTCCAAAACATGTTAATTTGGGCATGTACATAAATCTCATTCAAGTTACAACCCATGAGCTTCTCTTCGTTCTGGTTACTTCGATGGCATAGCTGAATCGTATCGTAGGGAAGATGCTGGACTTCAAACCACTTCGACAGCTCCATCATTTGAGGTCTGTAGATCCGGCTATCGTTAGCGAAGAGACTTTCGGTTATACCGTCCAAGCATTGATCACCCTATCTATGCTCCGTTTCCTGTGACCTTGGTGGCATAATTTAGGCTGAATCGAGAGCTCACCACAAACTGTTTCAATTCTGTTTTTTACTCCGCCTCTTACAACAGGACACCAGAACTGTGAATCATGCATTAGATACGATGCAGCCATAGTCAAGCAAAGTGGACCTACGAAGCGAAATATATGCAGTATGACGACTCTCGTCAATTACAAGGATACGCAACAGCAGATATTTCTCCGCGAAACATCTTTGCGCTCCAGAGAACTCTATCGCCTAAACCCCGCTTACTCGTGTGACCTTGAGAGTAAACGCTCATCAGGTCTATCGAATATATGAGAGGGCGCCTCTCAAACAGTGTCCGGCAATCCCGGCCTGTGAACTTCATCAAGGGTTCGCGTTATCCCTGAGTTATCTTTCATCCTCTACAGGTACAGGACTGCTACGACTGCTTGCAATCATGTGGCGAGTCCTATCACTGCTTCTGTTGACAGCTTGGTCTCGTGAAGCATGTGCCAGCAAGCCTTCCAGGGCGTGGTCGGTGGACGCCTTCACAAGTCTCGTTACGTTCGGTGACAGTTATACCGATGAGCAGCGTCTCAATTGGTTTGTTCAGCACAATGGAAGTGCGCCTCCCGCCGGTACTCTACTGGGCGAGAGCTCCGTTACTGCTTCGGGCGGAAAGACCTGGCCTCGATTTGTTATACAGTACACAGGTCAAGAGATTAATGATACCTGGTCACCTCGGATGACTCTATATGATTATGCGGTCTCCGGTGCAGTCTGTTCGAATGTACATCGCGCTCCTCTCGGTGTTGTCTCTTACATGGAGGATGCTAACACCCTCTTTACCACAGGCAATCACTCCTAGGACCGACTCCGTATGTGGAACAGGATTCACCTGTACTCGAGACCGGCTGATACGATTACTAGGGTATACACGCCAACTTCCCGGCAGTGCTCGAGTACGAAGTCCCCGCTTTCCTTGCCGACAAGCAAAGTCTGAGGAATGGAACTGATGACACATATTTCACTCCCCCACTGACAGCATCGAACGCCGTCTATTCCGTTTGGATAGGTGGGCCCGCTGGGAAACCTCCCTGGTTATAGTCACTGACAGGGCTAGGCACAAATGATATCGGGGTGTATGCCTTTCTGACCGACAGCCAAGTTCCAGGGAATGTTTTGACTGATTATATCGACTGTGTGTACGTTGTTCTGGACCAGGTATACCGAAGTGGTGCCAGGAACTTTGTGCTCATGAACCTCGCTCCTCTTGAGCTCACTCCCCTCTACGCGAACGAGAGTGCTGGGGGTGTCGGCGTCGATCACTATTGGCCAGAAAAACCTAGCAATAAAACGTTGATTAGGTAGGTCGGCTGGGTAGGTCTGTATTGTAGAGCAGGTGGTTGACGTCCGGCAGTGAAACCATGAAGGAATACACCACAACCATCAATACGGTCTACAAGTACCGAACACCATTTGACGTTCTTGTTGCAAACCGATACCCGGGCGCCAATTTCGCGATGTATGATGTCCATAGTCTACTGGTGGATATCTACCATGATCCTACCGCTTATCTGAACGGCACGTTGCCAGCAAATGTGACTGGGTTCGACTCCCACTGCGACCTCAATGTGACACATTGTACCCGCACAACTTCGCCGGATTCGTTCCTGTGGTACGGTAAGAGGTTTGACGGTCCCCTATAGGTATCCCCAGGCTAACGTGATCGATGTAGATGAGCTGCATCCATCGGAGCAAACAGATCGCATAATTGCTCGGGAGTTTGTGGAAGTACTGAGTGGGAACAGCTCGTATGCCAGTTACTATTCAGGTCCAACATATGTGTAAAGCAGGTAGGCTAGAAGGATGATGAGGGGTAGTGCAAGCACCATAGTATTTATAGGTATGTATATAGGTAAGGTAGGTACAGGATATATACTTGAGTAGAATATAAGCATTACCATTGATATCATCAGCTACCTACGTAAGGTCTCTAAGAGGTACCTAGGTATGGAGTATTCCGTATAAGATCCATTCAGGGACCATTCAGTTCAAGCTTCAATTCACTTCAAGATTTAATTAATTAATTATTCGGTTGACGTTACTTGAATATCTTAGGCTTCATTCCTTTCTCGGTAAAGCTTCTCAGTAGTAATTGGGCTGATTGGGTGATTGGAAGTGATTGAACAGTTCGAGTTGGCATAAGACGTGGTAAGACGTAAGACCACCCGGGAACTCATCATTTTTTTCTTCCTAATCTTTGATCGTCTTTCCTTTCCAATTCCCCCACCTCGTCGTTATCGCTGCTGTGCCTGAACAAACGATTCCATTGAATTGAATCACTTACTTGCACGACGCACCCACCCCTTTTCATACCAACGACCAAGCTTAGGTACCTAGATACATAGATAATCATAATTAGGATCACCGTATATCCCAGTCCTGTCCTATTCCTCTTCGTGTGAAGAAAATAGATATAAAAGGCCCGAAAAGCCGAAAAGGTGTGATCCAGTCTTCTTCTTCATCTTCTCATCTATTATCGGTATCTCTCTCACTTGGCTTGTTTGCCGTCTAGCGCATCTGCGTCTTTGTTCATCATCATCATAATCATATTCCCCTCCCTCCCCAACGACTTTCTCTTCCCCCACAATCAACTTTCACCGCTTATTTGTTGTTGTGTGAATTCCTCTTGCAGACCAGCAGCTGACAAGTTCTCAAGTCGCTCGACATCACCTTCCTTTTCCAATCTTTCTTTCCGATCAGGAGCCAAGTCATCATGTCTTCCCGACCTCAAAATATTGGCATCAAAGCCATCGATCTCTATTTCCCAAGCCAATGTGTCGCACAAGAGGAGCTCGAAAAGTTCGATGGCGTCAGTGCCGGTAAATACACCATTGGTCTCGGCCAGACCAAAATGTCTTTTTGCGATGACCGTGAAGGTAAGCCAGCTAAGTTGCCTGCCCTGGCGCCAATCGTTGAGAGAAGTGAATTAACGGTCTTGCATAGATATTTACTCGATTGCTCTCACCTCTCTCTCCTCCCTCTTGAAGAAATACTCGATCGACCCCAAATCCATTGGCCGCCTGGAAGTCGGTACCGAGACGATGCTCGACAAGTCGAAGTCCGTAAAATCAGTGCTCATGCAACTATTTGAAGAGTCGGGCAATACCAACGTTGAGGGTGTAGATACCATGAACGCATGCTACGGGGGCACCAATGCGCTGTTCAACAGCATCAATTGGGTCGAGTCTTCGGCCTGGGATGGTCGGGATGCGATAGTGATCGCTGGTGACATTGCGCTCTACGCAAAGGGTAACGCTCGTCCCACTGGTGGTGCCGGCTGCGTCGCCATGTTAATTGGTCCCGATGCTCCCTTGGCTTTCGAACCTGGTCTGCGCGGTAGCTACATCACTCACGCTTACGACTTCTACAAGCCTGATTTGACCAGCGAATATCCCTATGTCGACGGTCAATTCTCCCTCCAATGCTATACTGAAGCGGTGGACGCTTGCTACAAAGCCTACAATGCTCGACAGGAGCAATTGAAGGCAAAGACCAACGGCGCCGTTGCGAACGGCAATGGTCACGTCGCAGATGGCAAGACGCCCATTGACCGTTTCGACTACATGACTTTCCATGCCCCTACTTGCAAGCTTGTGTCCAAGTCGTATGCTCGTCTCCTGTACAACGACTACCTGGCCGATCCATCCAACCCGGTTTTTGCTGAAGTTGCTCCAGAACTGCGCGATGTGGAGTACAAGAAATCTTTGACCGACAAGAGCGTTGAGAAGACGTTTATGGGTCTGACCAAGAAGAAGTTCGCTGAGCGCGTGCAACCAGCGATCGAGGTTCCCACCATGTGCGGTAACATGTATTGCGGTAGTGTGTACGGTGGCTTGGTCAGTCTGTTGAGCAACGTCGCGCCTAAGCAACTTGAAGGGAAGCGAGTTGCATTTTTCTCTTACGGCAGTGGCCTGGCCAGCTCCTTGTTCAGTGCCAAGGTCGTGGGGGACACGACCGAGATGGCTGAAAAGCTCGACCTCCACAAGAGGTTAGATTCTCGCAGGACAGTTGCCCCCGAGGTTTATGAAGAGGTATGCGCCCTAATCTGGCTCGCCGACTTGAATTCACTAACGTTTGCATCTAGATGTGTGAACTTCGCAAGAAAGCTCACCTTCAGAAGAGCTTCAAACCCGTGGGTAGTGTCGAGACTTTGTTCCCAGGCACATACTACCTTACCGAGGTCGACGACATGTTCCGACGCAAGTACGAAATCAAGGCATAAATATAGGCGTTCTTCCTTTTTGCGGGGTTTCTGCAGCATCATCATCATCATCATCATGATACCGTTCTACGTTTTGTTGGGCCAGTGGACGTACCTTTACATAGCTGCATACGTCGGCATATTGATAGAGACTGGGCATGTCGCTGAGGTTTAGAGCGATAGATAGAGATTTAAAAGAACAAAAGGACGACGGGAAAGCCTCGAAATAGTCGTCGGGGTTTTGTCCATGTGGTTTTTGAATGCCATCGACTGGTATCATTTGCAATCACGATATAAGATACATTGTGCTCTCAAGTCAGAACCTCTTATCGTTTTCTTCTCACCGTGCTTAGATACCGTCTACATGAGCCGAAAGACTGAGCACTGACATCACCCTCATCCACTTGTAGAAGCCTGTCGCTAGACACCGACTACGTGGAGAGCGGGTGTAGATGGAACCAGGGCTGAGCATCGTCGAGCTCCTAATGATACCCAATGAAGTCGATGGAGGAGCACCGAGCTTCGACACGATGCGGGGAATGATGGTTGCAGGTGTTTCATGTTTCAATGATCTGTGCTTCCAACATCGACGATAAAGAGTGTGAGTCACCGATATGCACCTAGATATGCATGCACAAACCTGAAACCCAGTCACCAAGCCAATCAGCTTGGATAGGTGCTTTTTGCCGGGGTATGAGGCCCAGGGCGGTGAGGTTTAGAGGATAATGATAGTGTCGACGGACTGCTGCTGCTAGAAAAGGACGGGGCTGGAAAGAGGAGAGAGGAGACAAGTTGCAGGAAGCAGATGATTCACGCGTCAACTTCGTGACATGACTACGGAGAGCGATACGGACCACAGTGGTCGTGATTCAGGATCGGAACAATGTTTCTGCTAGACGCCCAAGAGCGCAAAAGTCACTCCGTATCACTCCACCTCACGAATACTACGGTAATTTCATCAAGCGCCCATCTGATGTACGGCGTCAACTGCAACCTCTCATCTTTCAGAAGACCATCCAAAACAATCGCTACCGCCCTGATCAAGCTTCAGGTTCTTGTTCATGTAGATACTATTTTGAGAATGGCTGTACAAGCGCTTCAAGAGATTGGACTGGTCCGTCATGCCATCAACAGCCGCGCAAGTGTGGATGGTCATGATCATGAGAGAGCCGGTCGTAGACGACTTCCGAGACGCGTAAAAATAGTCCTCAGACTGACGACGATCGACTTGACGCGCCGTTGCACCCTCTCCGGGGCAGAGACCATGGATCGCCTCCTCTGGTCGTTGTACCACCTGTTCGGTAATCACTGTTTGCTCTGCAGTCGATCTACTTGTTTCATGTTTGTCCTTTGGCTGTGCTTCACTGCACTGCTTCGACCGTGACCGTGACCGGCCTCGTCGAGCATTTATACCCATTGCTTCCCTCGATACCTGAACACATTTTCTTTTTGTCCATCAGATACCCAGTTCATTTCATTCCATTCCATTTCGTTCCAATCTTTCCTTCGCTGTTCCATACTCTCCACTACAGAGAAGCTGGCCTTCTCCCTACCACCCCCTAATAGTCAATGTCAGTTTGTGTTCTGGACAACGCCTACTTGAGTTGCTAACAAGCCCTAGCATGTCCCTAGAACCATATTCCTATAGACCTGCTACGCCTCCAGAGGTTTCTAGATCTGCTGGTCAGATCCGCAGCGCCCATACCCGCAACACTTCCTGCTCTTCATGGTTTTCGACCGATTCATCACCTGAAGCCAATTTTTCCAATCTTCCTACGCCCGGTCGATCACCTATTCGTCACCATGGGCCGACTTTGCTTCCAAAGATTAGGTCGCAGGATACGGTGGTGGAACCTTCGGCCGCAGGTGGTCCGAAAAGAACACATCGTCGAGTACTGTCTAGTACACGTAATCCTCCGGCGTTCGCTCCCTACACTACCACTCGCCCATCCATGCAACGAAGTGTGACAGAACCTGTCACTTGTAGCTCTCACCTGTCGCCTGGCTTGACATCGCTATCGCGCGGCACGTCCTTGCTCAATTCACCCATCAATCTCACCCCTTGCCACAGCCGCAAATCCTCCGTCTCGCATTCACGAGGTAACTCAACGTCTAGCATCGACGAGATCGCCATCAAGAGATTTGGCTATCCCACTTATCGTCAGCTTCCCGCTTATGCTTCTCATACTCCTCAACCCCCTTCACCGCCAATGTTTGACAACTTCGATATGACTTTCGATACCCCTTCGGTTGAGACGGCGGACTGCCTGACGAATCCTATGGAGTTGCAACCCGTCCTCGACTTTATGCCTGTAGAAGAGACAGTCTATCCACGAATCTCGGTCAGCCCTCCACCTGTCGAGCCTGTCATGACTACAAACCTTGTGGACTATTTGACAGAACCCACACAGCCGATCAACCTGGTACGTCAGGTCAACATGTCACCTGGTAGGGGACTCCATAGCTTTTTTTGGTGGGATATCCGCAATCTCAGATCGTGGGACTCGTTCAACATGGATACGATTTCTACCATTCCTGGTCTATATCCACTGCTCACCACACCAGTCGACCGAAACTGCTTTCCCCCTGCGCCACCAGCGAACAAGACCGTCACGCCTGAGTCTGAGTCTGCCCTGGTTGATCTGGTCAGTCAGATCTATGCGCCGAAAGTCAATCCCGCTGCTTCGCTGTCACAGGGAGCCACATGTGTCTCTCTCTATCCTGTACCACCGACGGAACGTCATATCAGTGGTCCACATTTTCTTGCCAACTATGCTCACGATAATGAGCGCACCCTTGCCGGTGGTCGCCGTGGTCGCATGGTGGGTTTGGTCAAATCGTTCGACCAATGGAACACTGGAATGAGAAACGAAGTCCCTTACCAGAAAGTCAGATACCTCAACGGTCTAGCTCATTTACAGAAGTGCATGAGAGACCACAGTTGCCGTTATGGATTCATTCTTACGGAGATCGAATTGGTCTGTGTCCGCGCTGGATGCGATGACGGTAGCGATATTCCTTACTTTGGATATCTCGAGGTTTCAGAGGCTATCCCCACCAATGCGGCCATGAAGCAGCCGGTAGAACCTGATAATGCAGTCACTCCTCGGGCTTCTCCAGAACCACAGGAGGTCCCACTTACAGTGTCACTTGCATTGTACTACCTGGTTATGCTTTCCAAATCAACTCCCCTTCCAGGGCAACCAGGATCGTTTATGGATGTCGGAGGTCCAGGTGCCTTGACACGTCAACGGCTGTGGCTCGGGCAGGACCTGGCCGATTCTGAGAGGGGTAAAGATGGAAAGGACAAGTGGATTCCGGAGCCTCAGATGGGCGAGAAGAGAGAAGCGAAGAGGGTCCGAGGTTGGGTACTCCCGCACGAACCATGGCACAAGAGGGAAGGTAGTGGTGTTGGTAGGAGAGGTGGAAGAGCCTGATGGGGGCAATACAATAACACGTAAAATAATCATAAGACTCATGTCATCCTGGTGATGGCAAGACATAGTATTTATCGCTAATTTATTCATACTTGAAACTAAATTATGTTCTGAACTGCTCGTCAACGGTTGGGGAGAAGTACCTGACAGAAAATCAATTAGCATTGGCTCTCAACTGATATCAGGCAAATAATTCGTCTTGCGAAAAAACTGTCAGACTGTTGAGCTTGAATATTTTGGTTGAAACCTCAGCGAAATATCGGATGATAGTACGTAGTAACATCATAGAATGTAGGCGAACTTGCTGATAAACGGAATGCGTGAACGTACCTTGATGCGGATGTGGCAAGACTACTACAGTCTTTCAGTTGTGGACTTCCTGGTCGTTGTGCTGCCTTCAATGCATGGTATATCACGCTTGACTACATAGTGCCTCATGATAAAAATGAGGTCTGAGAAGGAAGAATTGGAAAAAGTTCTTTGGTAACTTACATCAAAGTCTTGGATCTAACGCTATTCCGTTTACGGCCACCCCACTCCGTCACAACATTGAAGCTTCCCATTTCCCCTCCAAGTATATAATATATCTCTTGCTCATACACTTTGCGACCGTCAGCACCACTGTCTGTTGAATTGAACTCTTCATCGTTGATCTAGAGTCATCATTGCCTGCAGTCTAGCAAAATGGCCAGTAAGTATACTTCACCCTTGTGCAGCTCATAAGTATTAGTCAAAGGGCGTCGCATGGCTTTTTGGTGTCGCATTACAGTCTTTATGCCCAACCTCATACTAACAAAATCTCTGTTGGCAGACTTCCAGGAAATTGCGCGTAAGTCAAGCGAAGCGCCAGCATCACGATCCTGGACTAAGACCTGATTATGACAGAACAATTCACAACCTTTTACTACCAGACTTTCGACCAAGGCAGGGATAGCCTTGCAGGGCTCTACGTACGTTGGCCCAACGAAATCTCGACAACACATCTGCTTACCATGGGCTTTCCAGCGCAATAACTCCATGCTCACCTTTGAGTCGACTGCGATTCAAGGGTCTGCCAACATTGTTGAGAAGTTGACAGTAAGGATGTGCCCTACACTGTCAAGTTTGATCTAACGATATCAGTCCCTACCTTTCGAGAAAGTCCAGCACCGAGTCGACACTCTGGATGCGCAGCCTTCAAATGAAGCCGGAGGTGTCTTGGTGATGGTTACCGGTGCCCTTCTCGTATGGTACTTTCCACTACAACATATGTTGCGAATACTGACAGGCTTCCAAGGTGGATGAGGAGCAACGACCGATGAACTACTCTCAAGTTTTCCAGCTCTTGCCTGAAGGCGGATCATATTATGTCTTCAACGATGTCTTCAGACTCATCTATTCGGCAGCATAGGCACAGTAGAGGGCAGGTAGGAAGTCAAATGACGGGCCGCTTCTTCACGACTCAAAAGAAATACGACAGACATGGGGCCAGGGAAACGGAGGATCATTACGGTACAGCGGACGGCTTCTCTGGAATATTGGAATATAATACGACCACTAGGAAGCATGGCAGTCCGAGCGGTACCTGAGGCTTGATGCTTGCGTGGCTTTGCAATCCAATTTGGGTCTGAATTCAGGCATCCGAATACCGTAGATCTGATTTACTTCTTTCCGGTCTCTGCTATTTCTAAAAAGAGCGTCAATCCCGATATAGGTCTAACGTTTGTATCTTACATAGTACAACTTAGCCAGTACCGTCATTAATTGCTGAGTGTTTGAATCGAGACCATTGTTGTTTCGAATTTCTGGTCGGTAGGTCGCATTTGGAAGCTCCGACAGAAGGGTCCATTCGCGTGTTGCGACTAGGATATTTTAAAGGTTCCCGCGAGCTCTACAGACGTGGCTTATCCTACAATTGCGACAAACACATCTAACAACAACCGATAGCCGAAGAGATCAACCTATTCCACGTTGCATTCAGAAGCAGTCAACTCGAGTACAGCTAGTGATCACTACTTGGCCGAGTGTCGCATTTTCCTAATCAAACCAGAAGCTGTCAACAATTCCCCGACGCAGGTCTAAACACGACTAGCATCTTCGCAGCGCTACTGTGATCGACGGCTGTTGACAAGTGACAACCAAAATGACTATCGCCGACGAATTCAGGTCAAGGAACTTTAGTGAGCAGCCAATTCTGCTATCCCGATCTGCTCGTTAGCTAACAGCAACCGTCTAGGTATCTACGGTCAATGGTAAGCATTGTATCCCGGTGCACTCTAGCCCAGCATTACAACGACTCCTAACCCTCTTGGAGGGTCGTGCATCATCTACAGCCTGTTGGCAAAAGCCGTTCTATCACCTGTTCTTCCATGGACTAATTCTTTGCGATGGTAGGACCGGTGTCATCTGTATCATCCTCTGCCTAGCAGTTGGAATCGCCAACATTTTTAGCTTCAACCTCCTTATCCTCTGGGCAGTTCTCTGCATGTATGTCGAAGACGCAAGATGTCTGCTCCCGAGTACTAATCGTATAACAGCGTCAGCGCTCTCGTCCTTGTTTTCGTTGAGATCCCTCTTCTTCTGCGTGTATGTCCTACGTCAGCCACGTTCGATGCCTTCATCCGACGTTTTACCACGAATTACATGCGCGCCGCTATCTACACTGTCATGAGCGTCATACAATGGACGAGTCTTATCAAAGATGGAAGCAGTCTGATCGCAGCAGCTGTCCTCCTGCTGTTCGCTGCGGTTTTCTATGGCATTGCCGGACTCAAGGATCAAGAATTCGTTGGCAGCAAGACGCTTGGTGGCCAAGGAGTCGCTCAGATGATAGTATAGAAGGCCGACAGGAGTGACCGTCCATGGCCCAGTATGCTGCGCTGTATGGGATTAGATGAGGCTGATGGATTTTCGCGGGCTTTCGCAAAGCTTCGACGTCAACTACTGGCGGTCCTTGAGACGATTAGGATCCTCCATTTCTATTCGGGTTATAGCCCAGCCTAGTTGATAAGATGAGTCAAGGGGGTTTTGGCCGACCGTGCAGGGCGACCATATCATTAATTGCGTCGTTGGATGTTCAAGAGGTGATTGCGTGGCAGATCCCAGCGAGTTTGCATCTCACTTGTTTTGATATTATGATACTGGAGGGAAAATGGGAAAGGGCATCCCAGTGTGAAGCCAGGCGTTTCATCCGAGCAAAATGTGTATTCGGGTGTGCTAAGTTATATGAGGGTATTCGTATTTCCCCATGCGTTAACGGCTCATGACGCAGATCACGAGTGTATTCGATCCTCTTCTCAGTGTATTCACTTTTGGGTTTACCACCTATCGTCATTCCTGCCTCTTAGCTCCATCTTCCCATCGTGCAGCGGCTCGGTGGGTTGGGACGAAAGGCAACTCATATGCGTGAATGATGATGATGACTAGAGGATCTTTCCAACACGTCGTTGTACCACCAGCGAACGGAACGCAACACCGGATATCATGTTCAGTTCCATATACTTTCCAGGTCAAGCAGCTCGATTAAAGCTGTGAGTGTGACCTGAGGAGTTTGCGCGGGGAAAAGCGAACTACAACTGTTTTGAGAAAAGTCCACGAGCGAAGTCAAAACGCCACCAGCATCAAGAAATGGCACACGTGAAGCTGCAGAGACTTCTGGTATGCTGCGGTTTAAGGAAAGTTGGTTCACTGCTTGCTATTTTGCATTTGTGGCTGATTGAAAGACCTCGTGACACGGCGGGTGTACATTGCAGGCTGTAGATGAACGAGCTATTGTTGCTGAGATCTCTCACCGTGGTTCCTGCCATGAAATGATCATCATTGCTGGCATTAGAGGGGTAGGCAGTTGTTCTTGATCTGTTTCGATGACTGCGATTACTCTACGGTCTCCTCTGTCGAGTCAACGACGTCGGCAAGTCACAGAGGAAGAGGAGGCTCATCGGTCTTCTCAACGTACGTGTTCACAGTGTTTTCCTATGTACCAAAAAAGATCTCGTACCTGGAACTAGGCTTTCCCTCATTCCTTCTTTAGTGGATGGAGTATGTCTAGACCGTAGACTACCATCATCTGACAAGCTCGCAAGCCATGGAAGAGAGGAGACCAGGAACATGAGACAAAATATCTCTTGCCTTGCATTTGCTGAGTAGGGCCAAACAGGGCCGATATGATGGACGGAATTGGGAGATGACACAGGATGCCGAGAGTATTGCGTGTTTTTTCTCTTGTTTTCTCTTGCAATGAGACATCTCGATGAGGTGGTTCTTTTCTTTGGTTCCTTTCTCTTGTTCTATCGTCATTATTAACGCCAACCAGACTAGGAGCATAGCCATTCGAGCGTCATTGCTCCACCCGGTCTTGCGAATCTGTGGGTATAGAATCTGTGGATAGAATCTGTGGGAATGCGTTCAGTGGAATGGCCGGTAGTTGCATGATTAGGTGCTCAGGTGTGCATAGAATAATCGTGAATTAGTTAAAACTGGCTGCCTCAAGTTGGTTAAGTCGAGCTAAATATCTTCGCTAAACCGCCGGTGAGAGAGCTCCTATTCCTCTTTCAGTGGCGATTCGAGTTACTCAAGGTCACTCACTCTAGCTTACCTCCTCTCCTACGTATTAGTACTTCAGAGGAATTCTCTGGTGGTGGCTTTACCCGGGGCACATCATCACAGGCACCATCGCCCCTATGAAAATAGAAAATAGGCGGCAAGTTAGCTAGATCGAAACCAGTTAAGGGCAGGTCCATTTCCCCAATCGTCAGTCTTTGGATTTCATCACTGCCATTTGACTGGCTGATGTGATTTGTATGACTTAACCGGTCTGTTCTTACTTTACGTGTTAAAAAAAAAAGATAGTGAATTAATGTACTACGTAGTATCCCCAAAAAGACCCCTGCCCTTCTTCCCCCATTGAAAGGTTGAGGTATCTTACGTGCTTTCTCATATGAAACCTCGATTCTTTCTTCTCAAAACACAGCACAGCACATTCACCTGAACATCTCCTACTTCTTCAAATCGTAACATCACAGACCGTCTCATCGTCTTATCTCACATACTCATCTTTTCCTTGTCTACTCATAGCGTCGCCAGAAGACTGCGTCATCTCTCAATTTTCCGTCAAAAGCGATCGTCACAGCTTGGTTCCCGTGACGTCGTATCTACAGTGTCTATTTCTTTCTTTTGCTGGTAAGTTCTATTGGAAGACATCCTCGGTTTTGAACCCCTGGGAACAATTCTGAGCTGCAACTGGCCAGCGCCACGCACTCTCGCTGTCCAAGAGATCCTCTTTCCATTTCATAGAGATCAATGAACCTCCACAAATTCGCATCCAGTTGTACGCATCTAATCATACAGAATACTGACAAGACTTCAGCTTATAGGCACTCGGTCTATCCTTTTCTTAACAATGTCAACGGCGGCAGCACCGCAGATACCTCCTCGCCCGGTCCCTAAACGTCTGGAGTCCCCGAACCGGAGTCATTACCCTCCGTCCCCTTTCAATGAGCCCCGAGGTCCCAGACGATCCATGGATCTCCCAGAGTCGGCCGCTCCAGCTCGCCCACCAAGTGTCACTATTCCATCTCTCGGAGAAGAAGGAAGAGAATACGCGGATTTGAACTACGAGGAATCAGCTCCATTGTCTCAAGTAGCGTCGAACTCTTCCACGCAGACTCGACACATTGGTGGGAACCTCCCAATATTTGCTCCAAAACCCTCTCTTCCTTCGTCCAGCGCAAGAGCACAAGTACAACAAGTGACAAGGACTGACTCTCTCCAAGCAGCAAATCATGGCCTTGGCAGAGGCAATGAAGAAGGGGAACCCCTAACCCGCTTGAAGTCCAAGTCCAGCTTTTCCCGCCCAGGTTCGGCTGCGTCTTCGGTCGAACGTCGTCCCTCCGTACAATTCGACGAGGAACATGGGCCTGGGGGAGTGGGCCTGCGTGTGCCTATCAATCCATACGTTGGTGACGTTCAGGCTCCGACGCCGGCCCCCGAATCGTATATGACCCCTGCAGCCGGTGGTCCTCCGGAACGCAAGCGACATCAGCGCACAAAGAGTGGCAGGGAGGTCTTTCTTCCACCCGATAGTTATGGTCTCCATGGCCACGGTCTGATTCCTCAGGACAAGTTCGAAAAGGACTGGTACGCTAAGCACCCAGATGCGCTTCAGCGAGAAAAGGAAGAAGGCTACTATCACGGTATCGGCAGCGGTCGTGGAGAAGCAGCCTTGAGTAGTGAGGAACTGAATAAGCTTGTCCGCGATACGCCTAGCCGCGGCGCAGGCTTTGGTACGTCCTCAGTTGCGGCCCTTGAAAAAATGGGATCTGTACTAACGCTGCTGACAGGAACCAAACCTAGTATTCCAGCATATCCCGATGAACAGATTGGCTACCTTGCCTCTGACCAGTACTCATCCCGCGTTGTCTCGCCTCAACCAACTGGTGGCCTCTACAAGCTTCAGTCCAATCCCTCACAGCCCGTGATTGAGTCACCATTACGGAAGACCAGCTTTCCTGCAGACGTCCAAGGTAAAGATGAATTCCGCAAGTCAAGTCGTGCCGTCAGTGGGGCCTCCGATAAGGCTATGGACGACGAAGTCGACGACCAGGTGATTCATGTCGACGAACCGAGCTCGCAATACAACAACGTAAGCGGTGGTCCGGAGAGCATTCGTGAGCACGAAAATCTGGGTCTTCATGGAGGGGATAATGGTGAGAACGGGGGCTATCTTGACGAGAATGGATACGGGGTCCCTATCCTAGCTTCGGATGAAGTCGCCAAGGAGGGAGGGGGTGAGTTCTTGCAACCCGCCGTCCCGCCTCGCGAACGTCGAGATAGTAGCTACGATGAGTACAAAAGCGGCGAACAAACTCCTCGCTCCCGCCCAGGCAGCCGACCTACTAGTATTCATGGCATGGCTGGTCTTGCTCGTCTTGCTTCCCGTCACGATGAACATGAACAGGTCTCTACTCCACTTGAAGACGTTGAGGAATACGAACCCCTGTTCCCAGAAGACGAAGAATCTCAGAAACCATTGACGGCGGCTGATCGCTTCAAGCAGAGACCAGACGCGCTCAAGCACCGTTTCCCCAGCCAGGATATTTGGGAAGATGCTCCTCCAAGTCAACATCATGTTGCTACCGTCTCTACTCCGGATGTTCCTGCTGAAGAGCAGAAATCCTGGCCGTCATCTGCCTTTGAAACCCCGGAACAAGAACGAGCACGCAAGGGAGAGGTCGGCGAAGCTGAAAAAGCAGAATTGATCCCTACCGAGGAGCGTTTGGCGAAATCTAAGTTCGCTCCCCATCTGCGCGATGACATGCCGACAAACTCGAGGCCGGGTATGCAGAACCGGTTCCCAAGTCAGGATGTATGGGAAGATAGCCCAGATAGTTCACATCTCGTCACAACAGTGGGCACTCCACAAGCGGACGATGTAGCATCGCCTACAGATGCCGCCCCAAAGCCAAGCATACCACCTAGGCCAGTCAACCGGAGTAAACTAGGCGAACAAGCTATGGAACCAAGTGTTGCTCCTGCACAACCATCGGTACCCACGCGCCCACCGAAACGGCTCCATCAGGTACCTCCGCCAGACGCTCAATTGACTTCCGCAGAGAACCAAGTATCTCCCGTTGAAGGCAAAAAGGGTCCTGTGTTGCCAGATAGATCGAAGCCGCCAGTGCCTGCAAGGCCAGCCAGAAAGGAATCCGCAGATGGTCTAACGAAAACCGTTTCTGCGACGTCCGCTGGATCTGTCGGCAGTCAGGAGACAGAGACCGCCAAATCCCCAGATGTGAAGGCCAAGCCAGCGGTTCCCGCAAGGCCCGTCGGTGGCAATATTGCAAATCTGAGGGCAGGATTCCTGTCTGACCTCAATAAGAGATTGCAACTTGGTCCGCAACCAGCACCAAAAGAAGAACCGGAGCCGCCGGCAGAGATAGAAAAAGCTCCTCTGAGCGATGCGAGAAAAGGCAGAGCCAGAGGTCCTCAGAGGCGGAAGCCGGCAGCTTCACCCAGCGGTATTTCTGGGGATGCACCGTCGACGCGTTCCTTTGAAATTTCACCACCGCAAAGTGTTTGGCAGATATCGGAAGACGATGCTCTAATCGTACATAGCCGTGAGGCCGACGCAGCTGCTCCCTCTATCTCTGAACGTCAAACCACTGGTGGTTCGGTAGATGTTCCGAAAGCTGTGCAAGCTCAAGAGGAACGGAGCCCCGAGGCACCTCCTGCACTTGCTCCTCCACTTTCCACAAATACTGCTGGGGAGAGCACAGACCCATCACTCTTGTCGACGGCCGATGCTACCCCACGGTCTGAGAAGACTGATCCTCTGGACAAATCTCCAAATACATTAGCCAAGGTGGCCGAATCTGACGTGGCCCCGTCTCCATTGTCCAAGGAGGTATCACCGCCTACAGAATCAACAGAGGCAATACCTACGTCAATTAGCGAGAAAGAATTGGAAGAAATGACCGCCGAGGCTGATGGAAAGCGCCATGCATCCGAAGAGGGATCGTCACCGGAACCTGCAGCGGAACCTGCAGCATAATCTTCATTTGGTATTTGGTTTGGTGCTTGGATTTTGACAGTTGGCAGGCGTGCGGTACTATGGCCTCCGGTGGTGGTCCATATCAAGAACCCGTTGTTTTAAAAAGTCTATAGCATTGCATGCAAGCTATCTCTAAAAGGTCTCAACGAAACTAGTCCATATCTACTCTGGAGTTCATATGGTCCGTTTCCTATGCTTTTTGAGAAGCAGGATGTCGATATGCGTAGATCTTTAGACAGTATTGTTGACTGATCCCCGAAATGGCAACATTCGGTATCAAATGGCCTTTATCTGATTGGCACTTTGATAAATCACTTATCGGGAGATCCCCGCAGCCTTTCATCCCCCGCGACTTGTAGTGTACATGCGTGATGCAACATCATACACCTGCGCCTGGTCGTTTCCAGATAAGCTGCAATCGTAACATGTGAGTCTGCGTACAAAAATAGGACGCAATCGTCCTTGGTGAGAAAGTCCGTCTTCGTGGCACATTCGACCCTCCCTTTCATTCAACTTCGACTTCCGCCGCCCAACATCATGTCACCACTCTTAACGTCCGAGTTCAGCAGTGTTGACGGTGCAAATACTCAGAAGCCGCAGCTCAACTTCCTGGTCATCGGTGCTGGCTCACGTGGCCATGCTTACGCTCAAGCGGTCACTCTTGTAACCGAGGGCACGATAGCCGCAGTGGCTGAACCTCATGCATTCAAGAGGCAGGAGTTTGGACGGACATACATCTGGGGCAAGAATGGACAGCCGAAAGAAGGGCAGGCGTTTCAAGGTTGGAGAGAATTCGTCGACTGGGAAACAGCGCGAAGGAAAGGGGCTCAGAAGCTTACGAATGGTCATGTCAACGGGAGGATACCCTCATCGCCTGCCGCAATAACGGGCGTGTTCATTTGCACACTCGACCAAACGCATGCTGAGATTATACATGCCCTAGCACCACTGAATCTACACATACTATGTGAGAAGCCCTTGGCATTATCCCTGTCAGATTGCCTAGCTATCTCGCAGTCACTGCAGCCCGAAGGCCCTTCGGTGGCTCCCACGAAGATCGTCTCTATTGGCCATGTGTTGCGCTACAGTCCTCATAACAAATTGCTTCGTCAATTGGTACTCCGGGACAAAGTAGTTGGAGAGATCGTTTCCGTAGAGCATACGGAACCAGTGGGATGGTGGCATTTTTCGCATTCCTACGTTCGCGGGAACTGGAGGAGGGCGACGCCAGAAGCGGTCGGTACCTTGCTTACCAAGTCTTGTCACGACATTGACTTTCTCATGTGGATGATGTGCTCGCCGGCTGATGCTACAGCTGGTTCACCCCCGCATATCCCGAGCACAATCAGCTCTACCGGCCATTTAACGCATTTCCGCAAGCGAAGAAAGCCTAAAGCGGCAGGAGATGCGACCAACTGTCTCTCATGCCCAATTGCCGAAAAAGACGCAGAGGATGGCGGTTGCAACTATTCCGCTCTGAAGATCTATCGAGATAGATGGTTAAGGAAGGAAAAGGACACCGGATGGCCCCTCAAGATCGTGGTGCCCGAGATTGAGGACATTGTGAGCTCAGCATCAACCCCTGAGAAGGGATGGAACCAAGCAGAAAAGGCTCTCCATGATCGCTTGGCAGACGATTACGACGCCGAAACGATGTCAGATGAACAGATCGCAGAGCGAAGCTGGTACGGGCGATGCGTATACGAGGCCGACAACAACGTCATGGACGAGCAAACGGTCATGATGCGCTGGGACGAAGACGAGAACTCCTCCTCCTCAGACTCTTCTTCATCACGCGGCCCCAAAACCGCCGTCTTCCACATGACATACCCCACGCAAGCCCAATGCGAGCGCCGCGGCCGCATCTACGGCACCCACGGCGAAATCTGGTACGACTCGCGCACCATCTCGGTCTACACCTTCGCGTCCGAGCGCGTCGTCACGCACACGCTGCCCCAACAATCCGCCGAAGAAGCGAAATCGCACGGCGGTGGAGACTTTGGGCTTGCGCGGAGCTTTGTCAGTGCGGTCGCGGAGGCGAATGAGGGGAGTAGTAGTGTGAGGGAAGCGCAGCTCAAGTTCATCGGCGCGGATCTGGAGGAGATTATACGCAGTCATGCCGTGGTTTTCGCCGCGGAGGAGGCGAGGCAGACGGATCAGGTTGTGCGGTTTCCGGAGTGGTGGGCGGCGGCGGCGCAAAAGGCTGGATTTCGGGGGAGGGGAGAGGAGGTATTAAAAGGCTGTGGTGAATGAAATAATGACTAGGTTTTTTTTTTTTTTTTTTTTTTTGGAAGATTGTTTGGTAATTTTTTGTGTTGGTATATATCTAGATCTATGAATAGGTATAGGTAGGTATATAGTTCATCATCTCTATATATCCAGCAAGCAAGCCACTCACTCATACTCGCTGCCGTCCGACATATATGTCTTCGATGAGAGGGTTGAATGACCTTTTGTGGTGTGAGTGTGTGAGAGAAAAAAGTACATATATATATGTATAAAAATCCGGGTCATGTCTTCGTCACTTCGTTAGTCGGTGTTATTGTAGTAGCTACACCGTCGGCGTCGCCGTCGGCAGCAGCGACCTGCGACGATGAGGAGGATGATGATTCCGCTGTCACTGCCGCTGCCACTGCTGCTTCGGCAGCTTTTTCCTTCTTCGCTTTCTTCCGCGCATCGACCCTGTCACGCCAGCCCTCGCCGAACCGAGTAGTGAACCAGATACTGATGGCACAAGATGAGAGGAATGCGGCGCTGATGGTGCTGAACCATCCGACGCCGATGCTCTGGACGGCGGGTAATACGACGGCGGAACCGGCGGCGCCGAGCATGTATCGAGTCATGTAGTTTGCGGCGACGACTTCAGAGGATCGGCCCTTGGACTGCATCACGTCGAGGCAGTATGTGTTGAGACTCGGGAAGCAGAATAGCTGGGCGACGCCTTGAAGGAACATTGCGATGACAGGCAGCGGGATGCCGCCTACTGCTTGGTCCACCGACCAGCCGTAGATGAGCATACAGCCCGGAATGACACCGCCGAGGAAAGGTATGCAACTCCGCAATCTGTCTTCTGCTACTCGCCTTCCCTTCTTCTTGATCCATTTCTTGACGGTGTAGTCTGCCCAGCGGCCGCCTATGAACGTGCCGATGAGGTATCCGCAACCAGGAGCGATATAAAACAGGCCAGACTGGATAGGAGATGTGAGATGGAAGCGGGGATTGAGAACATAGCGAATGGGTGTAAGCAGTGAGTACATGTTCCACACCAGTGATGCACTTCCCAGTCCAGTGATGAGGAGGTTTGGGTACTCGAAAAGAAGAGTGAAAACCCGAATGGGGTTGATGAGATGGCATATCCGGTTAACTCGCTGGCCGAAGCCCAGGCCAACGAAATCGTCATTCTTCTTATGCCATATCGTCTCAGGTAATAGAGCAATAACGCCGATGAGACAGAACCCACCCAATGCGGACTGGAACCAGAATATATCTCTCCAGCTGCGAAAGGTGACAATGATGCCACCGATGAAGGGACCGAAAGCTGGTCCGATCAGAGTCCCGCTAAGAAACCAGCCTACTGCGGTTGCTCGCTCAGTGGGCGTGTATATATCCCCGATTACTGCAGTGCCAACATTAAGGAATGCTGTTCCTTGGAAGGCAGTGAGCATGCGAAAAATGAAGTACGATGCGAGATTGGGCGCTACAGCAGTCCCTATCGAGAAGGCAAAGTATAAAGCCGCACACGTAATACAAACCTACATATTATCAGTTACTGCCGACAGGCTTCTTTTTTGTCGTTGAGCACTTACCCAGCGTCTACCATATACGGCACTGATGGGGCCATAGAAACAGGGCGAAAGGCCCATGAACAGAATGTACAATGCCTGACTGATGTTGATAATAGTACCAGTGGTCTGATACTCGTCTGCCACTTCGGGAATGGCTGACAGGATCGTCGTGGACGAGATCGGCGCCAGAAACGAGCAGATTGAAACGACGGTGGTAATGACAACCTTTCGGTGAGGGGTGAAACGTGTGTATTGCTGCGCGTCCGCCTCGATGTAGTCATTCGCTGCGGTGTGCAATTCATGATTGGAGATATGACTCCTGGTCTGTGTCAGAGTGTCGGGCCTGACGGCATCCTCATCTGATTCCGGTCGTCCCAGACCCTTCTCAACATCCACCGACTCGGCTTCAGGAGGAGATGCAGCTGCCAGTTTCTCGACGTCGGCGGCGTTGCTGGGGATTTCTACTGCGGCGCTCATCTTGAGTCATAAGAGAGACCCGAAGGCCGAAAAGCGGAGACACAACAGCCAACGAAGATTGTGTGAACGACTGCGCGCAGCAGGTAAAGAAAAGCACAAAAGGAGAGAGATTGAGACCCAATTGTCTTACCAAGTCATGGCTATCACGATGAGAAATAATTAGAAACATCATAACAATCCAGACGACCGTGGAAAAGATATGGAAACAGACACTGCAATCCATTCCATTCCGATCGACGGCCCTATCGTTCGGAGGCATCGTATCGGATTGCCCGATACTTCGAGACTTATCAAGATGGAGTCTCGGTGGCGTGTCCGATGGATTCCTTTTTATTTTATTTTTTCATTACCGTAGTAAGTAGTTTTCATTATTTTGATCTCCTCGTTGGCAGTGGAGTGAGTTGGAAGAGAAGAAAATGGATGATTGGAGTTCACGATGGATAAAGCCAACGCTTGTTCCTTTTTTGTCGCATCGGTCAGGTCTCCGAATGAACGAGACGAGTAAGTAATTACGACGTATTACTTTCTGCCAAGTTACCCACCGCCTCCGGTAAGGTGAGAAGGCATGAATCATTTTCCTCATTTATTCACGAGATCCTGTTCCTCTGGCTTGATGGGCTGTACTTGTCCTGCATTGCCAACTAGAATATTGGTGGATCTTCTAACAGTCAAAAATGCATACTCAAAACTACTAAATTACCGAGTGTTGTGTCTTAGTCGGAACACATCCGGCAAGTATCACTATCACTATCACTATCAGTATCAGCATCAATATCACTATCAGTATGGAATTGCGGTCAAAAAAAGCACGAATGTAGTCTCAGGTCAACATGTGCATTGGTGTTTGCTTTCTGTCGTTCATAGGATCTTGCCCCTTTCTACCGCTACCCTATTCAGAGTCCCCAAATATCCCTTTTTTTCAGGACCTGTGTGACAGATAGTAATTCCAAAAAGGATCCGTGAGCAACAACGGCTTATGATCCTTCCGCCATCAATTCACTCAAGTGTCAGTGACTGTCTATCATTATTCATGAATGTGGAAGCCAGACGAGCTATTGTCCCGCTCAGGATATTCCACGCGAGAACAAGGCCGCGATGATGCCTTTCTCTCCAGATAGTTCGACTCCTTCGTCCATTACAGCTCTTCCTCGTCCTGTTCGACCTTGGGTTGGGCCAGGGGCCCGCCGAACTGACTGTTACCGGCTGACGCTTGCAGAGGCTGCATTTGCCCAGATGTTCCGAGGACATCTGCCAATGCACTTGCCATGGCAGCGTCTGCACCACCCAACCTTGGCCCAATGTTTTCGTCGCCAGCGCCAGGGAGACTCGCGCGTTGGCGTTTAAGCGGACTTCCAATGGGCTCTGTTGAACCCGTAAGGGACTCTAACGTTGCGTTGACCGGCGCTGAAGACGTACTCGTCAGCTTGGGCGGATCACCGGCAAGCGGATTCTCAGCTGCAATACTGCTGTCCGCTGCAGGGGATGCTGCTTTCGAGGTCTTGCGTGCTTCACCAACCACACTGAGAGGCTCTGCAGAATGCTGTCTCTTGAGCTAGTCAATTGTTAGTAGAGGAACCCAAAAGCAATGCAGATTGCTCACTTTGATCTTGCGGACGCCCTCTTCGAGCTGCCCGGTCCTTTCTGCGTCTTCGGGTGACAATAGGTCGTTCTCTGGTTTGACCACATTGTCATCGTCGTCCGCTTCTTTGGGGGCCGTGTCCATGTCATCATCACTTTCACTGTCCATGTCGTCCACATGCTTATCTTTCTTCGATTTCGTACCTGCAGTTGCTCGCTGGCCCTTGTCTCTGAAGCCGGTGAAGCCAACCGTTCCTTCCTTTTTCAAAGGTCCGAGCGAGGCAAAGTCCGTAGGCATGCTCCGTCTCTTGTTGGCAATAGGCGTCTTTTCCGATTTCGAATGTAGAATGCCCATCTTTTGTAGCTGGCGCTCGCCGCGATATAAGAAAGTAAAAGTAGCATATGGTTTATCTGTTGGATCAATCCCCGTCACCGTCTGCGTACTGATGGTCTTCGGATCCAACGTTTTCGGTTTTGCGAAGCTCGTAGTATGATCGATGTCTGCGGCACTAGTACCCTCTCCGTTCTTGTTCGCTGCTTGCGACTCGTCGTCATCGTCATGTGCATCGAACTGAGGAGAGTACTCGCCCCGTTTGATTTCCCCTGACGCGAGTACGCGAAATAGTGCTACTTTGATCTGCCCGGCCGCTTCAGGAATAGGGTCGTCATCATCAGAGTCTGAGCTCTCGGAAAAATCTTCATCGTCGGAGAGCTTCTCGACCGGTGAAGAAGAACTTCCGCCATAGCGAAGAACGCTCTTCTTGGGGCCTTGCATGCCTTCATCCTCACTATCTCCTTTCTCCTTCCGCCTTTGTCTGCGCTTCTCCATCTTTTGTCTCCTGCGCTCAATTTTGGCTGCTGCATCTTTGCCTTCGAGATCCAGTCCATTGAGCCAACGCTCCAGACCGACTTCGCGAAAAAGAAATTCCCGTTCTGCTAGGCCTCCGCCTTCTGAGTCCGGGATCCCTACCCATCGAGAATTTACCCATGTTTCCTCGCCACGGCGCAGCAACGTAGCGACTTCTTCTTTTGCTCTGCCGTCAAAATAGATATAGGCTGCAATAGTTTCGTTTGGAGATGTCGTGAGAGGTACGTATGGGCTCGCCGCTGCGGCGTATTGCCCTCGGGTCCCGGTTTGCCCTGGCAGTCCTCCTACTTTTTGAGGCTGCGGGTACGGATCCTCGAGGCTAGACTTCGGCGTGGAGTAGGGCACGTCCTGGCCAGGGGTCAGAAGTGTAATAGATATCGCGAACGTCGATTGTTCTGATTTGTTGCTACCCCTCTCAGTGGGCATGCGAGCCGGTGGCACAGGTATATACGTTGAAATTCTGGACGTACGTGAAGAGCGTTGAACTCCATATTCGGGTAAAGGACCGGAAGGCGTATGTATACTGACGGCGAGACCTTTGAAGCACGGCATGATGGTTGCGGAGGAGTCGGTGTGAAATCAAGATTGGACTTGGTCAATCTGGATTGCTCGCAGAGAGAAGCTCTTTCCCCCGCTGCGGGGGCTCTTTGAAGTGTTTGCTAAAGAGGAGAGAACGACTGAGGAGGTTAAAGTGTATGTATAAATGGGGTATGCGATTTCGCAGGACTTCGTGCGCTACTATGCGGAGTTGTGAGGCTAGGCCATGATATAGGAGTTATTGTGAGCTTCTGAATAACGGGTCAAGCTGCGCGTGCTTTCGAGAGATGACGGCCCTATTCAAACATCAAAGAAAGAATAGCTTCATAAAAGTGCAATGTTGTTGACCAGGGATTATGAGATCGAAAGCTCACCGCGTATACGAAAGAGCCCGTTGTTTGGTGGTGATGATAGTAGTCAACCATTGGCCGAAGCTTGTTCCGCACCAAACAATGGGGGGGCTTCTCCAATTCATGTTATCGCCCCGAACAGATATCGTAGCCTCGAGACCATAGACTTGTTCTATTCATTCATTCACTCATTCACTAATTCAGAGAAAATAGATACCCAAGCTAGCAGACAACAATCCACTCATCAAGATATGCCTTAATCTAATCAATTTCATGACTGGCTCTCGCTGAGACCGTTCACTCCTGAACTTGCACAGTCTGGCTCTCATGGACATAGTGACAGACTCTTTTCAATTTTATATTTTCAGAGCCCCATCGTGAGGGATCTTGCACTGGACCTCATGTTACAATCATGTCCTTCGCGGTGAATGAGACAAACGACCCATAACTCCATCTAGACTCACGACGAATTGCTCGCCGCGTCTTGCCGATGCACTGTAGCGAGCACTACAGCCACGGTTGACTACCACTCGTCAATTCGAGGCCAATGTGGGAAAGCTATGAGCAGTAAATTGGATGAGCAGAGTCACATATCTAGCTAAACTGGGACTGAACAGGCAGTATGTGTCAAAGGCTTCCGCCAAGGTCTTCCTTCCCTACCTCTTCCAGAGGCTCCTCTTGAATCTTGATCATTCCGCACCAACTCTTGTCCCATGACCAGGTCAGCTGGACAAGAGTCTAGTGCTTGTGAGTAAGGCCACCAAGCACGCCGTGGTGCTTCTCGTCAACGTGGCTTTCTTTTCGGATATGCTCCTTCCACTCATCACCATCGTCATCCCGGGCATGTCCTTCGAAATCTGTTGTTACGTGTCAGCAATCTCCTCAATGAACACTGTTTGCGGATTTACAAAATCGGAGACGTACGATAAAGTGGTTCAAGTTTGACGTTCTTTCGTCGGAGTATGTATCTGTTGATAAAGTAGGGCAGGGCCTTATTCATCTGGTAACTCATATGGGTTTTGGTAGGGACCCTGGACAATCGGTTAATAGCTGCTATTGTCAGAGATCACTCTCGGTACGTACGCGAAAACATAGTCTAGCTCTTCAAGCGTTCTTTGCTTCGTTTCAGGAACCCAGAAGAAAATCATCACCAAGGCGACAAGGTTCAAGACACAATAGAATCCGAAGGCGCCTGTCAGAGTCAATCAGTCAGTCAAAGGTGCATCTTGTTATGGACAGCTTGGACTCGTCCGGAGTACATCGAAAATGTATAGCAGGACAGGCTTACCTTGGGGTTTCATCACGACGAGCATCCGAGGGAAGGTGATGGACAAGACTGCGGCAAAGCCAAGACAGACTGCTACCGCAAAACTCATACCAACTTCTCTGTGCGATAGAGGGAATACTTCCGCAGAGTAGGTAAAAGGTACTGGTCCTTCACCAGGTGAATAGAACGCGCTGAAAAGGAAGACGAAAAGCGCGATCATGCCCAGATGAGCATTTGAAGAAGCCGGTATCCAGAAACAGAAGCCTGCGGCCAACAGGGTCCAAGCCATGTTGGGGAACGTGAACAACAGGAGAGCACGTCGTCCGAAAGTATCGATAGTCCAAATTGCAGGCCAGCTACGGACCGGTTAGTACAGGATGATGGCCATATGAAGGGAGAACTTACGCGAACACGAAGTTGACCAGACCGAAACCCCACGAAGCGAGCAAAGAGTTTGTGACAGAAGCACCCGCATTGGAGAAAATGGTCGAAGAATAAAACGCAACAATATTGATACCGCACATCTGTTGGGCGATCATGACAGTGAACGCAGCGAGACTGGCACGTCGAACACGCGGGATTGTGAATAGCTCGATCAGTCTGTGCGCATAGGTCCTTCCACCGATGGCTTCGTGCTCAAGTTCAACTTGTGCATTGATGTAGTAGAGATCCCGACACGCTTGGAGCTCTGTGTTTCGGAGGCGCTTCAGGGAAGCAAGAGCCTTGACATAGTTCCCTTTCTTGAGATACCATCGAGGAGACTCGGGGCAAAAATATACGAGGGCCCACAAAGGCACCGCAGGGATAAATGCCGAGCCCAGTTGTAGTCTCCAAGAGATGGCACCTGTGTCTTTGACAGCAAGGTTGGCCGTAGTACCGAGAAATATGCCTGCGCAACAACGTCAGTTGTTTTGAATTCGACAATTCGATCACGGAACAGGACTCACCAAAGGCAGTCCACATTTGCCAACACATGACGAGCCCTCCACGAACAGATGCAGGGGCATTTTCAGCACAGAAGATTGGGACAGTAGATGCTTTGGCACCCATACCGATACCGAGCAATAGTCTTGTGATGAATAGTTGCCACCAATTCTGAGTAAATGCGCTCCCGATCACAGACAGACAGCAGAATGCAGCTGCGAAGAAGATCGTTCCTCGGCGGCCGAAGAAGTTGTTTAGGGGATCTGAGAGCCAGCAACCGATGAATGCTGAGGCGATGTACGGGGCAGAGTTGATCACGCCAACCAGCCATTGATTCTTACTGGCGTCAGGATTGGGACTGCCGTCTGGTCTGCTCAATATGTCAGCTTTGGAAGGTTTATAGACCGCTGACGATGCGGGCCAATGTCCGAAATAACAGGAGAGTATGACTTCGCAATGATGCCGTCGTCCTTCTGGAGATGGGAGTACTTACAGCGTGGCACTTTCTGAGATACCAAAGGCTTCTGGGAAGGACAAATTTGCTCCGTTAGATCCAGTTTGATCCCAACCCCTGGTACTCGTTAGCCCAATGTCCATCACAGGGTCAACAATGACCTTACTGTACAGCTGCACCAATACTGCACAGAATAATGGTGAAGTACAGGGCTTTAGGTTGGCGCCATTTATGAAGGACTTCATTACGAATGGCTTCCTTTTCGAACTCTTCGAGTCCTTCAACGGACTCGAACTCTCCGGGGTCTTTGGCAATCAGTGCTGGAAAACGTGCCATTAGTTTCAGATCGTATGCTTTGTTTGAGTACTTACCACCCTTCGTGAGTTGTGGAGTGTACTCTGACAACTCGTTCTTCCTCGCGAATTCCTCGACATCGCGGATCAGTTGCGCCGTTGGGATGTGTGCGAGCGGATTCTTGATCCTGAGATTGTTCAGCACTGCTTGGGACTTGCAAAGGGTTGGTGAACTCACTTAGCGCTGATGTTGTGATCGAAATCGACCTTCTCGACATGACCCTCCTCAGCATGGGTGTATTCTTTCTCATCGAATATCTCAGGCGGGGTCGAGCTGGAAGCATCTTCTTAGTAATGATCGAGCACTCAACAGAAGATTACATACGTGTTCTGAGCCCCCTTTGATGGATCTGTTCTACCGATTGAGTCTGCCATTACGAAAGGCGTATGCTAGGTTCAGAGGTCTTGATCTGCAGGGCATTCCAAAAGTCGACTGTGGGATTGGGCGAGGAGGCGCTCTATATAGACGGCCAGGCGACCCCCCAGCGCCAAGACGACCTCTTTCGTTTAGTCACCCATGGGGAAGCCATGTGCAGCAGGCTGGCGGAGTCAATTCTCCCGTTCGCTCACCGGGGTTACCAATGAGATTGTTGATCATAGGAAGTGGGTATGCAATCCACGGACAGCGCAGGCTATTACCTGTTCAGCGCTAGCAGAAGCCCGGGATTCGCATGTCAGCATGGTGTCCGCGGCCGACGTTAACGTCTTCCAAAAGCACGCTATCATCAGATGCGGCAAAGAATGGTCATAGCGGGGGAAGAGAATTGGATGGCGGGGAGCGGTAAACAAACAGCGAGGCTAAAGGTAAAACAGCGATGCATCGGGATGGGAACGAGGGGGAAGTGCACTGCATTCGCCAATGCATTGGGGTTGCCATGGAGCGATAACGATAGCCAATCAGACCCATCGAGACGCAACGCAGAGACGGTCCCGAGGCAACCAAAAGGAATGTGAATGTAAAAAAGGGCAGAGATGGGAAATGAAAAAGGTGTCGTCGAATAGGGTAGGACGTCGAACTTCCAAGTCATGATCTGATCTGATCTCTGACTTGCCTTTGCTGTTCCAGATCCCCCTCCCCTCCTTTTTCTTCATCTCTCCCTCCGCAAACCCACCATTTGAATCTGTAACCCCAGTGTAATTACTCCATTTTTACCCCAGGCCTGGCCTTGCTCTTAGCCGCCCCCATGGGCACGATAAGTTTAGCTAATTTGTCCATCTTGCTCGTTTCTGGCCATAGTCTTGTAATAAGATAGATCAACCTTAGTAATTTAGCCCAAGGTAAATTACCTATCCTATCCATTGAATTCGACTTAATTAGTTCATCCACAATTTCGCATCCTCCGAAGGGTTGAGTTACAATGGAAATGGGGAATCGATCCTCTTTTTTTTTTCTCCTGTTCCTTGTTAATATAGGTATTCTAGACCAGAGCGATGTAATACTACAAGAAGGGAAGGTTGATTAAACGCGTATGTAAGTCGAGGACATTCGCTTATTTCATTGAGCCAAACCTTCAATGCTTCTAAAGAGACCAAGACCAAGGTTGTATTGACTTACCTGCCTACCTCAGGTAGCGATTCATGGATGAATGGAAGTGAACTTACTGCAAGCCGATGAAAGATCCCGACTTTTCTCTAACTTATGTAACATTAACAACCAACACTACTAATTACTAACTTACAACAACCAATGCAAAACTCTCCTTCTCCCTCTTCGTCTCGTTCATCAGGCGAACGAGTTGGCGAGAATGCGTCAGCGGCGCGCTACCATTGTCATCACGTGTAACAACTTATCGTTAATTGCATTGAAAGGAAGGCCCCCCTCCCCTCCCCCTGGTCAATCTAGCTAAGGTAGTAGTTCCAGTCGCCTAATTTACTTAGGAGGGATTGATATTAGAGCTGAGCGATAGATACCTTGCCTTAGCTATTACGGAGATTGACAGGAAGGAAAGAAGGAAAGTGTAGAATTTTCGAGCTGCAGGTAAGCAAACCGAGCGCCAGTCACTTGGGAATGCGTATGGTATGCGATGTAAGCACCTATGTACCTAGGTAGGTAATTACCTAGATGTTGCGTTGGTAAGGTAACTGCACACAGCAATAGGTGTTATACATAGAACTTAATCAACATGGAAAGTCCATCAATGCTCTTGTGCGTGTGTGTGTGTGTGTTCCAAGGTCTCTAGAACTCGGTCTTTGATTTGCAGTCCAAGTTAACGTACACTATCACCAAACAGCATGTTGGTCTTCATCTTCTTCTTTGTTAATACTAGAAAATGAACGGTGGTGATAAGTAGAAGTCATGTATGTACCTTCCCGTCTTGATTGCATGGAACTGCCGAGCCGCGCTGGAAACTAATTACTGTTGTCGCGTGATGTGATCAATCAGCAGCTACTACTACTACTACTACTACTACTACTACTACAACGAACGGGCCGTGCTAAGTTGTAGTTGACTATGGGAGTTAGCGTGTCAGCTTAGATCAAGATCTTATTACTTGGGGGATAATGACCCTTTAAGTGAATAATGTAATAGTATCAGTTAGTCATAGGTGGTTAGGATGGAAAGATGGACTAATGACTACTCGTTTACTGAATGGTGGTGGTGGTGGTGGTGGTGGTACCTTGTTTCGAATCACGATTAATTGAACCTACTCCCTTCGCTCGATCAAAGCTTGCAAGAATGGCCACCTTGACGACTGTTTCCGTGACTCTTCAACAAGACAAAGTACCGACTAAGCAGAACGTGAGAGACGTCATCGGAACATTCCTGACTCAAGAATGGCCACCGGTGGATCCAGACACTCTGACCATGTCCTATCATGTATCATACGCCAACTCTCACTGTCCCGTTGAACGACCGAAGCCGGCTATTGGCACCCCTACTGAGCCCTTGAAGGTGTTCATCAAGTTCCATACTGGGACGGGGGCCGACCTCCAGCTTTTCAAGCATCTGGCCCCGACTAAGCAGGAGGAAGCACTGCTCTGTTATGAGTACGGTCGAACCGGACTGGGAGCCAAAGTCTATGGATTCTTCCAGACTCAGGATGGGACACTTGGGAGAATTGATGAGTTTCTGGATGCACGTCACTTGGAACCGAGAGATGTTGAGGATACGGTCATCCGAGCGGATGTTGCCAAAGGACTGGCAGCCTTCCACGCCCTGAAGACGTCAGTGGAGAAAAGGGCAGTGGAGCCATACTATGAAGCCGTCATCAATGGACTCGAGAAGTATCACAAGATGGACAGGTTGAAGACACTGGGGGAAGAAGGAGGGGTCAGTGTGAACAATCTGGTTGACTACGATTTTGGGACGAGGCTGAGGACAGTGGTGGACAAGCTGAAATCCATAGGAGGAAAGGTAGGTTGGTGTATCCACGATGTCCAATTCATGAATGTGATGGTGAAAAATCATCCGAAGGAAGGAGAAAGCAGAGTTGCGCTCATTGACTTTGAATTCGTGATGCAGAACTACCGAGCCTTCGACATCGGTGGGCACTTCATGCAAAAGATGTTCAAATGGTTCGACGAGGAGAGCAGAATAGCGAATTGTAGGAAATACACCGAGGAGGAGAAGAGACACTTCTGCGCGGAGTACGCCAGACAGTGGAACAACCTGACTGGGGATTCCGATACTGGGGACCAGGTGTTCCTGGAATCCGAGTACGGATACATGTTGGCCATCACGTTCGACATCCATAACATGTTGTGCTTCATGAGCGAAGTAGAGGACAAGGATCCGCTGAATCTTCTCGGCCTGAACAAGCTGTTCGATGAGTTCGTAGATCAGTATGCCAGACTTGGGCTGAAAGATCCGTGATGCAATACAGTTGATTGTGCTCTCTTCCCTTCTATAAAAAAAAATCGAACTCTTTAGGCTGAGCAAGCGTAGGAACCAACCTCAGCAACGTTGCAACAGTCTCTCTCTAACGTCACCTTCAAGCTCATGCCGAGCAACCACTTGCCCACTCTATCACAACCAAGCATTTCGATATCGCAAACAAGAAATCGCAAGTTAATTAAAAGCGGTCGACCCCAGTTCTTGATAATTATCCACCGACCATTAATTAATGAATTAATTAGGTAATCTTTCTGGGGTTTTATGGAGAACGAGGGAAGATCAATTCGAACCCAGAAAAGACGACATGCCATAATCAATTACAGTACTCATATGGACACATGGGATTCAAATCGACTTGATGTTATGTCGTAGAACCGAATGGACCGCAGCTCAGAGAATTTTTAAGGGGCCAAAGAGTTCACTAAAACGTCGAATCTTTCTTTGAGTTGGGTTTGAAAAAGAAAAAATGGCCCGATCGTGAAAAGAGAGAAGAAGAAAAAGGCCTTATTTTGTGATTCCTGTGGGAAATCTCCCTTGGGCGCGAGTATATCTTCTTCTTCTACTCTTCTTCAACATGTCCTTGTCCCGGTCAACGGAGCCTTTGGTATGGATCGACTGCGAGGTACGTTGATGACACTCTCCTACATCATGATCTTTTGTAGCAAATTGGACAAAAAATCCCACACCAAATCCATACCGTCAAACATCCTCATTGAATCCATTCTACCTACAGATGACCGGCCTCGACCCCGAGCATGACACCATCCTCTCAATCTCCTGCTTCATCACCGACGCCCAACTCCAGCTCCTCGACCCCTCCGGCTTCGACGTGACCATCCACCACACGGCCGCCCAGCTCTCCGCCATGAACGACTGGTGCATCCGCGTACACGGCGAATCCGGCCTCACGCAAGCCTCCCTCGACTCGACCACGACCGCCTCGCAAGCCGCTTCGGACCTGCTAGCGTACGTGAAGCAACACGTCCCTACGTCTCGCACCGCCCTGCTCGCCGGCAACTCCGTGCACGCCGACAAGGCGTTCCTGGCGAAAGAGCCGTTCAACGTGCTGCTCGGGCACCTGCACTATCGCATCCTCGACGTCAGCAGCATCAAAGAGGCTGTCAGACGGTGGGCTCCTGACGCTGTGGTGCGGGCGGTCCCGGTGAAAAAGGGATTGCATCAGGCAAGGGATGATATTCTGGAGAGTATCGAAGAGGCGAGGTTTTATCGGGGTCTTATGCAACGGCTATGAAATAGGACCGGCGGGGCTAATTACGTTGGCTTTCGATATCGAGTTGCTGCTGCTCCAATGGAAAAATTGGAAATGGGGCTTCCATGTGCCAGATTTAGCAGAATTGTACGATTAACATGTCTCAAATGACGATAACGACGACGACAAACAAAATCTCAAAAAAAACTTCGCTTCATTTCATTCGGCAGGATTTAGTTTCTGCTTTCTATCACAGTGATGATCCCCTACTACAACAAAAGTCTGTTCCCCTTCCTTCCTCTCTCAGTCTATTAATGAATGAGTCTCATGTAACTGCCCGCTCCATATCGTGAACCACCCGCGCGCTCGTTTGTTTATTTCACTGCCTCCCATTGCCTCCCATCCACACATGACGAAACGATACCGTGATCCATGTCATCAATCTCAAGTAATTGGTGGGTTCGATTGAAAAGTCAACACCGCCACCACCACCGACACCAAACCCCGGGTATCCATTCCGTAAGGCCAAAGCAACAAAAAGAAAAAGGAAAAAGGGGTATTAGAAAACTCTCTCAAGAGCATTGAGGGTGTTGTTGTGAGGACAAGAACAAGAATGGCAAGCAAGTATTCAGTCAATCAATCAGAGCGCCGACGCTAATGTCAGACGATAGGCCTCCAGTAACATCCCAAATCAAAAAAGGTTGCAACAAACCAACGAACGAAAAAGAAAACGAAAAGGTCATACATATTCATCGTGAGCCATACTTCCGAGATCATCCATTCCGGCAGTTCCGGTTCCCATCTGGCCACCGTGCAAGCTAGTCGGGGCGGCAACGATGGGTCCTGCACCACCAGCTTCAGGCACAAATCCATCGCTGATACCTAACATGCCCAAGACGAATCTCCACACCGCAACGATCATCCACCAAAGACCGGGGAACAAGCCTATGCCACCGCTGTGATCGCCAAACACTCTCCACAACCACCGTATACCTAGCTTTCTCCAAATGAGCGTTGGGATAACGGCTCCGAATCTGGGTTCTGGTTCGTCAGGCCAGACGTAGAAGTCGGCATACATTGGATGGCAGTACTGGATGCAAAGGAGATGCTCGAGGATGTAGTACGACCAGATCCCAAATACGAGGAAGCCGAGCAAAGTTGGTCGAGGAAAGTATTTATTCGAGGTCGCAGATCGGGGATGGAAGAGCCGTAGGTAGCTGGGAAGGGGTACGTAGAAAGGGAGATGGATTATGATTGTCGTTCCACCCGGGTTGGTGAAGACGGACGGACTTAATTGTTGCTGAGTCTGGGGTCCATTGTCAAAGTCTTGCTCTGCGACTGACTTTTCTAGCTTCGAAATGCCTTTGCGTGCAGTGTGGATGTTATTCTGAAGACTTTCGAGTTTAGAGCCTAGTCGGCTAATGATCTCTTCCTCTGGTGTCAGACCGAGATCCTTTGTTGAAGATGAAACCCCTTCCTTCAATGCTCTCTTAGCTTCTAGTTCGGCAGACATCCGCATCAGGGTCGTCATGTCTGCATTGTCAAGAGTTAGAAGATCTTCGAGTGATTCGATCGTGAGGTCGTCAAGGTCGACCGTTTTATTTTCCTCGCTCGGGCTTGCGTTTTGTGTACTCTCGGCGCTCGACGGATCCTTGGTTTTGGCCCTTGCCAAAAGAGCAGCGAGAGCACTTCGAGGTCCTGGTGGAAGTTTTGTGGTCTTTTGCGTTGGCTCACCGTCAACTTGCTCCTTCGGTGCAAGATTTACTGCGTTGTTGGGCTTCGCTTCGACGATACCGTCCACAAGATCTTCCGGTATCTCTTGGGCCTTCTCTTTCTCTTTGGAAACCGTCTCTGTTTTGTTGATCGGTCCTGGAGTATCAACCCATCCACCGAGCACGTGAGGGGTCTTTGGCAGTATTGCTGTTCCTGGAGCTCTTCTATTTGTTTTGACCGTATCTGGCAGGATTGTGTCTGTCCATGCTCCTGAGACCATGGGTGTCTTCGTGGCAAGATCCAGGGCGTTTATCTGAGAAGGCAACGGTGTGGCATCTTCCAATTTGACCTCACGTTTTGGCATCGGAGTGTCGAAATTCCGCTTGAAAAGGAAATCTTTTACGGCAATTGACTCGTCTTCTTCTTCAATAGCTGGTCTCGGACTTTCGCTGATTGCTCGAGCAAGCCTCTGAAGATCGTCTCTCGAGTCACGACTCCGATCAACGAGAGGCCGCTTGCCTCCGACGGAATCAGACACAGACCTGCGGATGCCATTTGATTCTTGTTTGTACACAACTATTGGCGTGTCCGGTATGTGCTCGCCATGATCCTCAAACTTCACTGATTTCATTGATTTGGGTTCCTCGACATTCTGCTGGAGATCCATATCGACTTGAGCGAGAGGCTTTTTCACGGATTCTGGTGATGTCTTCCTTATTTCATCAAGGCGGTTTGTAGTAACAGCCCGTCTCGAAAGGTTTTCGATTTCAAGATCACGAGTCCGGTCTGCTGCATTCCTTAGACGGAGCGGGGGGCTATCGGATACCTGCAATGATGTTCCCGTAAAGTCATTGAGCTCCCATTGCTGTAAACGATCAAGGGATGACTTATGGTGGATGGAGATCGGTGTTGAGCTTCTCGATGACCTGCCTCGATCAGACTGGCTATCTCCATTGCCATTCGCCGGCAAAGGAACATCCGCTGCCGCAGCCGTCCAGTCAATAATGGACGAGTTGACGGCATCTTGCTTTTCTTTTCTGTGAATCTTGTTCATCCATTCTTTTTGGACTTTCCCCTTCGAGCCCCATGACTTTGGCACATTGACTGCCATGTCCAACCTATCGCTCCGCCCACTACCAGTAGAGCCAGTCGAAGATCGAGTATGGTCTTGATCAGCGTGCCCATTAGGTAGTAATACGTCGTCGGCTGAATGGCCTTTTGATCCTAGGTCTGCACGTCGGAATGCAATTGGTGTCTCTCTCTGCATTGCTCTCTGTAGCCTCACTTTGTCCTTTGCCTTGTCCATTGCATACGGAGTCAACTTTGCCGCAAGATCTTGATCGGTCATCTGATTGAGGAAGCTCATGTCTGAAATGTCTGACAACGCTGTATCATCCTTGGGTCTCGTTTTGCGCTCATTCTCGGGACTGTACTGCCTGCCATTCGGTAGTGGTGAAAGACGCCGTAGATTGCGCAATCCAAGTGGAGAGTCTGCTTTCTTGATGCGATCCAATCGGTCTCTATCTGCATCTTGCAGAGCTTGCGCAATTTCGAACTCATCATCCGAAAACTGGCCCTCTTGTCCAGCCAAGTCTTCTTCGTCTGCAATCCGTTGATACGCTTCTGTCAGACCTTTAGGTGGACTTGAAACTGTCGATTCGGGGCTCTTCAGATCGGGGCTCTTTACAGCGGAGCTCTGCCTTACTCGTGAGGGGCTTGGTGTGCTGGTGCGAGCACGGATCTCAGGTCTGCTAGGTGCAACGTCTCGACGTGAAGTCGAAGCTGACGTGCTTTTGACATGTCTGACAGTGGGGAGGTCGCTCGCGCGTGGTGCATGTCGGCTATTGCTAGCAGTGGCATCCCAGGCTGCTCTTAGAGACTTCGGGTTATTTATGGCGCGTCGCGGTCTGGCTACCGCGGGTGTGTTTTCGGTCTTGGTTGGAGTTGGGGTAGGTATCTTCGAACCGTCTGACATGATACTGTCGGTGAAAAAGTCATCGCTGGCAGAGCTCTTGCGCAATGGATGTATGTTATGCGACCCTCGACTTATCCTTCGGCTTTGGCCTTGTGTTGGTGGGCGCCTGCGATCAGCGGACATGATGACAACCTTTGGAACTTTACAGCCCGACTATTGTTACATTGTGGACTGATGCTGAACTTGCTTCATCTTGCACAGAGAATCCACCGAGAGGGACAAGCGACTTCAGTTGTAATGTATTCGTTTATCTCGATTTGTGTTTAGTTCGCGGGCGGTAAAGGAAAACAGTCGCGGCGATGCCCTCGACGCGATCTCCGCACTTCTTGATTGAGGTCATTCCGCGGTTCAATCCCACGCCCACCGCTTTCGAAGAACAATCAACAAAGAAGTTCTGATATTGTTACAGTATTCCTACCTCACACGTCTTAATCTAATTAACTACAGATAAGTAAGGCAATCTGAAAGAGATATACATCTAACTGCCATTATACGGACTCTAGTCGTTGTCATTGTTCTAATGGCTGCTTTTCTTTTCCATCTTGTGGTAGATTCTCTCGCCCTCTATCAGTCGACAGCGTGTTTTCTGCGGCCACTGTGTCCTCAGATACCGAGGGTACATCCTCCTTTTCATTGTCCTCTTTCTCTGGACTTTCCGCAGTCGAAGCGAGACCCTCTGGTTTTACACCCTCTGATATTTCGGCATTCTCCTCGTCCACCGTTGTTGTCGCACGCTGTTCCGGTCTAGGTTTTTTCATGCTCCAGCCACCTCTCCAGCCAACCCATCCTTTCTCATGCGGCCCCCGTAGAAAGCAGATCACCATTGCTGCAACAGCAAATCCGACACTAGCGGAACCCGACTTGATCCAACCGCCTTGTGCATAGAGGTGATTGCCCGCTGCGGTACCCATCAACTGACCACAAAAGACACTGACCATATATGCCGTGTTGACACGGTTGCGTCCTTTCGGCTCAACGCCGTATATTGCTGTCCTATTGCCAATCTGACCCGTTTGCATTCCAATTTCAATAAAGAGGCCTTGGATAACGGGTCCTGCAGCGCTGAGATGGCCAGTGTACGTGCCGACGATAATCCCGACCAGCAGGATGGTCTCCCCGATAATGACTGACAGCAGAGTCAGATACTTGTCTATGAAAAGGCGAGCAAATATAGGTCCCCAGCTAATGCTCCCAATCCCGAGCAATGCAAATAAGCCAATTCTCAGGGAATCGTAATGATAAGGTGACCCTGCAAGTAAGAAAGTCAAGGTGGTCCAGTACGAAGTAAATGTACTGGCGGCGAAAAATCCAATCAGACATGCTTGAACAAGGATTGGATACTTGAACACCATCCTTACGATATCGAACAGTAGCGCTGGATAACCCCGAAGACTCATTTCAGGATTCGTACTTGGATAATCCGGCATGAAAAAATAGAGCAAGATCAAGATCAAGTATTGGAGTCCAAAAGCGATCCAATAGATGTAGCGCCAGCCAATATAATTCGTAACAATGCCAGAGAGCAGACGAGCAACGAGCATCCCGAGTATGAGGCCAGAAACGACGATGCTGAGCGCGGTTGCTCGTCGGTGAGGAGGTGCAAGATCACCAACCAGCGGTAGCATTAACTGTGGCGTGACGGTCGTAAAACAGGCAATGAATGACAACAAGCAAAACACAGAGAAGTTCTTGGTCAGACATAATCCGAGCCTATTACATTCTGCATTAGTTCCTTTCTATTCTGACCGGATGACGGAATCAATAAGCCCACCATATAGTTGCAGTAAACCAGATAAGCCAGAGGACAACTAGCAGCACAGATTGTCAGTCGTGCTCTTTCTCAGCATGCAAACCAAGGTTTGGGAGACATCGACCATGGAAGTTGACGGTGGTCACGAAGTCGAACCGGCAAAGGACTCACATGGCCTTCTTTTGACTAAATCGCCTAGGGGGCATAGAAGAAGCAGGCCTCCAGCATAACCAGCTTGTGACAGAGTCGGTATGTTAGAGGCTTGTTCCCCTGTCACATTGAAATCCGCTGCCAGCTTGTTGAGAATAGGATGGCTGTAGTACAGATTCGCGACCGTAAATGTGGCTGCGAATCCTGAGTGATGTCAGTTCAGAGCTCCTGAACGCTCTTCACGCACATACCAAAGAGTAAGTTCAGGCTCATTGAAAACTCGATCTTATTTTCCGGATCATATCGAACTCGCTTCGGTGTATATGTCAAGCGATTATAGAGCTGTACCAGTCTGATCCAGCGACCCCCTTTCGACGTTGTTGAGGCCATCGCGAGAGATCACGAGTATACGTCACGCCCGATCTCTTTCCTTGAAGGTTGTCCTGGGTGGATGACCTCTTACTGCTTCGACATCGTTGAGAAGAGCAAAGAACCCAACGTTTATATATGTCCGAGTCGGACACAAGAAGAGCCTAGATTCCCTTGGCGGGTTAGGACGATCGCTGTGCGGACGGAATTCAAAATGTCCAGCTCATCCAATGAAGAGTTCCCTCTGCATGTTGTAGTGAGATACTCTAGCAGATCTCCGGACCGTGATCCATCACAGCCCAGATAACGATCCAGCACGGCATATTAGCATTACCGCCGATGGTTTCCCTTGAGGGCGGAATCGAGAAGCAATTGCTGTGCGGAATGACGGAATTCGCACCGAGGGAACAATAGCCTAGCAGGTCAAGTGGTATCAACAACTGTTGGTATTTCACATGCAACATAATAGATATCGATTGCACAACTATAGGGGTATAGGTCGAGGGAAAAGCAGGCCCTAGATGAAACCTCCGGACTCCAGTATATGATAACAATTGTAGCGTAAACCAGTCACTACCCTCTGGAATGTTCGGACCTATATTCCAAGCTCCACAGCCTGTCCCATGGACGTAGCTTCTGTTTCTGGGGGCTTACTTGAGAAGATCTACTGGGTGACGATGATAACTGAATACCGGCCGAAGCACCGCCTCGCTTAGGTGACAATGATCTCGATGGCTTTGGCGGCTGGGTTTCATCCTACCATTCACATCAGTGTGAAACCTTCAGGGGCCGAAGAGCAAGTCTTTGCGAACCTCTTCAAAGATTGCAGCGTCTTCGCGGGCAGTCGCACTGGGCCGGCTCTCGTTCTCACCAGCAACCGCTTGCTGCGCAGAGGTCATATCACCTGCCCGCTCATCCCCTGTCCCTTCAGTTGCAGCCAAGGGAGGAACTCCGCCCATACTACTGCCAATTTGTCCAGTACTGTGACCTTTCTTTGATGCCGAACTACTTCTGCGGCTATCGAGGCTCTTGCTGAGTGTCTTTGTTGCCACAGCCGCATTTCCAGCACCGATGCTATCCCTCGCCTTCTTTTTCTCCTTCATAAGAGGAATGCTGCCTCGAGCGTCTACATTCGTAGCAGCCACTGTGCTCTTACCCAATCCTGGGGTGGTTGGAGCTCCCGGTTTTTCCTCGTATGCGTCGAGCATGTACCATCGTAGACCATCAGATAGCTCGAATGGATTCTCGTCGTCCACGGATCGCATAGAACCAGCATCACTTGTTTCAGCTTGGAGTGAGCGGCGGTCTTGCATTGAGCGAGATAAATCCACCACCCTTTCTTCGATTCTTGAGATCCTAGCTAATAGCCAGTCTCTTGCTTGTAATTTGTGACTGTCTTGCTCTCGGAGGAAATAATGGGGCGCACCAACATTGAATGCCGCCCAAGGCCGAGTCGCTTGATTTCGCGTAGGCAAAAAGAGAGCAAGATCGCCTTCTCTGAAGTTTCGATAAGCTATCTTTTCATGCGCCTCACTTTGGGCACGATGATATTTCTCCCTATACGAACGGGAATCTCGTTGCCATTTCCGCGCAAGTGTCTCAACATCTTTATAACGCTTCGCAATCAAATCAGATGCTGCGTCAAGATCCAGTCTGGTGAGAGATCCAATAAAGTCTTGGAATTTTCGATCTTCGGAAGCAGCATCGTTGTCTGACCAATACAGTAGGTCTATATCAGCCGCGTCGGAATAGTGCGGGACTGGATAAGCGCCGGAAAGTGATCTATTCATCGAACCTAGCGGCTCAGGAGCACTGGGAGCTGTTTGTGACGACAGGGTAGTACTGTTGGAGCTCGCCTTAGACGCTCTTTGGATGGCAAGTTGATCGTCCTGCCGCGTTATTAGATAGCCCATCTGTTCCATGACCCGAATCATACGATCATTCTGAGCATATAAGCGTCGCGACAATTCATTGCCTCGTCTACCGCGACCGTCAAGATGTTGTTTTAGTTGTCGTTCATTGTCTGCAAGCTTCTGGATCTTTTCTTTCCATGTTTGGACTTCCCTCTCGGAGTTCTTTGCATTGGCCTCGGTGCCAGCCAATTGTTCTGTCAATTGAGCCACTCGTTGCTGCTCCACTACAAGTTGGTCCCTTAGTTCACTAGACCCCGTCTCGCCATCGGCAAGTTTATCTCTGAGAGTCTTCAACTCATCCTGCTTGTTAGCAAGTTCGGCTCTCACTGAATCGAGTTTACTCTGTTCTTCCAGGACAGCCTCATGTGCTCTAGTAGCCTCTGTTTCCTTGCTCGTTATTTCGTCTCTGAGGGCCGTTATCTCCTGCTCTGACTGGGCAATACGGGACTCCAGCTGTTTATTCTCGGCTGAGACAAGTTGAGCTAGTCCGTCTGAGCTTCTGGCATGGATCGCAAGGCCTTCTGACAAAACCTCAACAGCGTGAACTAAATGGCCTAGGTCGTCGGGTACTGCGCCCTCCGGAGACAGTTGTACGTGAGCTGCCTGTAAGGAAGCAATGTAGTCTTCCCTGGCAGCGACAGCGTCACGCAGCTGGTTTGCAAGATCGATATTTCGCGCTTGGAGGGAAGACTTTTCCCGAGCATTATCTTGCAATTGCTTCTCCAGAAAGTTCAACCGCTCACGATCTTTTGTGACTTGAGAATTCATGATGAGCTTCTCCTGATCACGACTCCCAATGACTCGGTCGAGCTCATCTTCCACTTCCTCGAGACGAAGCTTCAGCTTATGTATTTCGTCCTCGAGGAGTTGGCGTTCGTCTTCGAATTCCTGACGCCGGGCATCGAAATTAGCCATGAGATCCTTCTTGGTCGACTCCGCTTCATTCATCCGATCACGGTGCTCTGTGCTAGACCGCCGTTCACTGTGTGCTTCCTGCCGTAGCTTAGACACAAGATCACGTTCTTGCATTAAGTCTGCCTCGAGAGACACTATTCTGGAAGCTAGTGACCTCTCTTCCCCGGTTTGATTTGTAGACATCCGTCGTGAAGATACAGATGACCTTCGAGATGGTCCATCGTTTGGTCGCGGTGATGAGGGTCCGAGAGGTGATAAAACGTTTCGTTCGAAATCTGACGGATTGATGCCAAATGTACCGCTCACGGGACGGCTGAGGGGACCAGAGCTATGAAGAATAGCTTCTAGCCTTCGTACACGGCTTTCTGACGCTTTCAATCTATCACTCAGTTTGAAGTTCTCGTCTTTTACACTGCGAAGAGACTCGTCTTCCCCTCTTAATAACAAGGAGCTTCGGCCAATGCCAAAACCAGCTTCATATAAGCTACCGTTCTTGAAGGCCTTTGCTCGTTTCCTTTGTTGCTTCGACGGAGACTCGAACTCTTGAATCATTTTCGTCACAGCTGCATGCGCATCTTCAATCCCATGTTTTTGTAGCTCCACCACGTATGCATTGATTTCTTCTCGCGACACGCTCGGCCACGTGTTACCCGAGCCGCGTACATTTACCTCCATCTCCATGGTAGACGTCTCCTGGGTCTCATCAACGAATGGAGCCATGGTCTTCAGCCATTTTCTTCGTCTTCGTTGCTCTTCGTCTTTGTAGACAGCCATTTCTTCGGCCAACGAAGCTGAATCCGTTCTAACTTTCTCATCCCACCGACCCCGTCTCAGGGACTCTATGAGGGCGGACCCATATGCAGTAGGTAATCTAAACACGAGATCCAATGTATCAAACGCATCGATTCCATCGCTATCAATGTCGAGGGTTTGTATCTGCGATTGTATACTGGCGAGACCCGATTCGATCACAGAAATGTTCTGCATATTGCGAAGCGCAGAACGTATCACGACGTTCTTGGCCTGAATGCATGCCTTGACAGCTTGGTCTATTTCTTGTGCAACGGCTTGCAAGGATGGAAGGAAATCACGAGTATGGCCGAGAGCCATCCGTGATGTGCTTGCAATAGATTTGGAATTATCCGGTAGACGTAATATGTGTTCATAGTCTGAATTGATCTTCTTTGCAAAGGTCTCGGACTCTTCAAATAGGTTTCCGATGTCTTCATCGGTCAACGGCTCTACTGGGCTGTTACGAACGTCCTCTGTCGCAGCCTCCGTTTCGGATATCACGCCCCGCAGAGCACGCTCGACTTCAGCGACCTTCTCTTCAAATAGCTCAGATGATTTCATCGCTTGCACTGCAGCATCTTGAAGGTCCGGTATGCTCACGAAAGAATGAAGTGTACCTACACGTTGAGTATCGCGCTTGGTAGGCGTGGTAGGTCGGCGTAGCAAGAATGCGAATTCATCCTTGGCTGGTATATCTGATAGAACCTCCAATGCACCTTGCCAGTCATTTACTGCCGCCCTTTGATCTTTGATGGTATCTTGGGCCCACAGCCTCGTTTCGCCAAACCGGGATTGCATGCTAGCAACATGCGATCGCAAATTGTCAATTGCTACCGTGACAGCTCGATTGATAACCGAAATCCTTGCTGTCTGGTCTTGCAAGACACCTTGACAAGGTGCCAATCTCTCCGCAACGTCCAGGGCCCATGTTCGCCTGCTTCGAAACAAGTCCTGCCACGCTTGGAGTGAGTCCGGACTTGAAAGCGTTGAAGGAGGTTCTGAAGGTGTGTAGGTCGGCGGGAGAGGCTCATCCTGGGGTAACTGCAGTTGGGAAGAGGCGCTGGGAGGTGCAATATATTGCTTATCATAAACAAATATCTCGTTCTGCGAGCGTTAGAATACAGTGGTCGTCTCAACATGAACACTAACCTCTGTGAGTAATGTCTGAATCTTGACATTTTTGCCTCGTCCAGTCATCAAAATCTGCCTCTGAGTCGCAATGGATATATTCTGGGCTATCCATGTTCGAAGCGCTTCTGGCCTACACACAAGATTAGTCACGCTGTTGGGGCAGGAGCCGACCAGTGATGAAGTATGCTCAGGACATACGATGAGAATGAGACAGGGTCTGCCAGTAGATGCTCCCCGGTATGCGCTACGTAGATATGCAACGACATCCCCCTACCCCTGGAGTACCAGTTGATGGTATATACAACCGGTGCATGAGAGTTGAGACCTTCCAAGATCTTAAGACAGCTATCGAGTCAAAGATACATAGATACAGGAGTGAAGGCGCACATGCCCGATTATGATCTACGCGACTGGAGAAAGGCGGCCGCATGACGCCGACATACTCCTACTACGTATGCCCCATGCCAGTCCGGCTGCAATCAGCAAGTGACTTGAGTATCTTTAGATGTAGGTACCTTTGCATTTCATATACAGACGGTCAACTTAATGGCATCAGCCGCCATCAATAATTCACATATATGTCTATTGCGGGATTTCTGATTGGATAAGTGATAGGAAGTGACTTTACGCGCCGTTGAGAGCCCTATCACAGCAATGGGGCATCCCGGCCACTTATGTTCAATGAGTGAACGTGCTGGGGAAGTGTTTGCAAAGTAGAGAAACTGAAGCACAGCTATCCTGTGGCTCCCAATAGCCGTAGCTGAGGCGTATGTCTGGAGCCTCATAAACAATATCAGCTTCCGTGGAGATTAAGAGCTATCACATCACACACCAGATCAAATAGCGTGTCCAGCGTTGAGCTATACACGTACCAGCTCGTCTAGCTTAGCCATGATAGCAGAAGAGATTCCGGCAGCAAAAGGGATGTAGACTGCAGAGAGATCAGATTTACAGGTCTTAGCTGTTACTTCCACGTGACTCAAGTTGTATTGGATCAGTGGAAAACAGGTGATGTGATGGTCAGCTGTTTGCAGTATCAATCAACTCCCAACTCCCCTCCATACCTACCTCCTACTACCTAAACAAGACGAGTACAGGAGCTGCAACTAAGTTAACATTAGCGAAAGTACGGTCAATCATGCTTTATGCGGGGGATTCATAAAATCATCTGCACTTCTAGCCTCTTGCATAAGGAATGTCGACATGGGACCAAACAAAATGGAATGCTACCACAACTGGGAGATTCATTGGCCGATTTTCAGCAAGGCTCGACGGAGATTGGAAGGGTGAATGGTTGGTTTCGCAGGCCCAGTACACGTTCTCCAGTCACTGTAGAGGGGTTGTGTGCAAAGGATACACAGCGCGCATTGGTGGGAATAAGTCAACCCACCAGTTTTCATTCGTCAAAGAGGTGGACAGATCAAGGAAATGGCGAAGAGAACAAGCGCTGTGTCAGACAAGAACAAGGAGCAAGCCGTGATGCTGATTTCAGTGGAATAGGAAAGGCACCTAACGTTGCAGATACTCGGTAGTATGACAGGGTAATCACAACAATCATAACAAGATGTTGCCAGCTGTATACACAAAGAATTACAGTACAGGCATACAGAGCTTACGCATCGGGGCAGTGATTGTTGAAGTACGAGTTCCCAGCAGTTATTTCTATCCGTATGTACCATACATATCAAATACCTAGACACCCGCAGGCATCAAGGGATGATACGGGTGTAGGCGAAAACGTTTTACTATGTTACTTACAGTATGATCTGGGTAGGATAGCTGCGTTCAAAGGACAAAAGCCAAAGATGTGACGCAACAGGTCCATTCATTCCACTTTATATTGCGCAGAGGATCCAACAAGTGACGCTCTAGAAGAAAATGCGTTAGGACCAACAAGACGATCACAGATGTCAGCTATTGATAGAATACGTGTAACTTACCTTACGTGACACCAAAGCGTCTATCAGGATTGAGAGTGGGCAAGTGCAATTTAATAAGCAGGCTAACTCGTCATACAGCATTGCGGCATGCAGTCAAGATGCCTGTCGTGACATATATGAAGAAAACAGGTACAGTAGATATACATCAACATCCGTAGGTCAATACCTGCATAGGTAAGGTAATTAGATAACTTAGGAGGTAGGTATAGTAGGCTTGGGAAATAGCTGTGATATAATTACAACAATCAGAGCAATAATGATATCAGCCCCGGAGCATATTAACAAGTACAAGTTTTTCAGGCATCATAGCTTAGTAACGTATATTGAGAATGATCGATCTGATATCAGCATTGATATGTATGTACTACGTAGTAGCTACCTAGGTGCATAGTAGGTAGTAATTACATAGTGTCAATGAAGCTGGTGTTCTTGCAGATCTTGACAACCAACAACGCAGGCAGCTGCAAGAAGACAAACAAGCCGAGCAGGAAGGAAAGGAAGGAAACCGAAACAAGGGCTGATGCCTGCCCATCTTAGGTTGGTTGGTAACTTACGAGATGAGTTGATACCTTACCTCTTGGAAGGTTTAAAGCCCAGAGACGTTTGCCGTCTTCTTCCTACCTTTGATGGGGTGCTTAGGGTCAAACATCATGAAAAATACAGTAATCCTTGAGAAATACCATAATAATTGTAGCTGCATTTGGTTTACTTTCCATTTACCTGAGTCGTGATCTGGTCTGGCGTATTGTAATGCCAAGGTATCATTTACTCATCATACGGTTGTGATGCAATTCATGGGGGAGAAATGCACCATTTGTTGGCTGTACCTATCATAGTATGAATACCCGTATGGAAAGGGAAATGCGGGAAATGTACCTACAGGTATGTTTGTACGGTAACACTATTGGTATGGTGGATTGTCTGTGTGTAAGAGAGAAAGAGAGAGAGAGAGTGTGTGTGTGTGTGTTTGCGTTTGCGTGTGTCGCCCTTGGAGATCAGATCAGCCATTCATTCCCTCCTCGGACCCTTGACCCCAATTTTCCCTAAGTAAATCAACAGTGTTTCCCTTCCCCCCCAAAATCTCTCTCCCATACTACAGTACCCAACTCTCACTCAAATCCTCACTCTACCAATTCTTCCCTTACAATCTGAGCTCCCATACAAATTCTCAATCACCATAGTAAGTCCTCTCTCACTATCAACAAATTGCACAACATTGTCGCATTCAACACCACCCTTTTCAACATACTCAATTCTTTTTCCCCATCATTCTACGACCTCTTGCGACTCATTTCCATCGATTTCCGCATCGTTTACTTGCTTCTTCGCCTGTCAATTCATCATCATGTCGCCGTCGACCGTCATCACTATGCTAACAGACTATGTGCCAGACTGACAGTTTGACGCGTCCATATTCCTCAACCACTTTCAATTTTCGAATTAAGGTGAGTTTTTGGGGATTGTCGCTTCATCTACTGCCATTTACACGTCTTTGCGATCGCGTATTGGACTTGCAAACATTCGCCCAGTCCTTCACTACTGCGCGCACTTAGCGACTAACCCGCTCCATTTGCAAGCGCAGTGACGCTCTTTTGTCACAAACTGCACCCTTCGCAATCTCATTCCCATCATCCACATTCTGCTGCTTGTTCTTTGACCTCTTCCTGCATCGACCATGGCCAAAGCAAAAGCACTAACACGGTCCCGAGCTTCTACAGCCAAAACCACCAAGATGCCTAAAGCAGAGAAAGCCACTCGCAAGACCAAGCGTGTCGAGAAGAAGAAGAAGGGTATGTTGTCGGCTTCTGCTCCCGTGAGGATCTGCTCTAATACTGTCACAGATCCCAACGCCCCAAAGCGTGGTCTTTCTGCCTACATGTTCTTCGCCAATGAGCAACGTGAGAATGTCCGTGACGAGAACCCAGGTGTCAGCTTCGGTAGGTCCCAAATCACAACGTCTCTGTGCAGACAGCTAACACTCATATCAGGTCAAGTTGGCAAGATCCTCGGTGACCGATGGAAGGCTTTGAGCGAAAAGCAGCGTGAGCCGTACGAAAAGAAGGCTGGCGAAGATAAGAAGCGTTACGAGGCTGAGAAGGCGAAGTACCAGGTATGTGATCCGTCCATCCTCTTGTACCGCCATTTGCTAACCTTCAACAACAGGCTGCCGCTGCCGAGGAAGACGAAGAGTCCCCCTAGATGCATTTCATATGTACAATTATGCTTGATGGAGTATCCGTCAGTCCGGCATATGCTTAGGTCTAACTCTTCCTACCTTGTTTTCTTCGGGTACTTGGTCTCAAATGGGTTGCGGTTCTGGGGCTTCTCTTTGTTTTCTGGTGGGTTTTCACGATGACGCTTGCTTTCGAGGGATGGCACTACATATCACAGGGTGCATATTCAAATAGGACAGACGCTCTTCATTATGTGGGCTGAGATGTGATGGGTGATGAAGGCAAAGGTTATCGAGGCAAAGGTTATCGATGTATTTTAGGGGAGCTTTGCATACCAAGTCACAATGTTACTGTAGTCGACCGAGACGACTCAAAAATTCGCTTCTTGAAAGCTTGTAGATTCCTGTGTATGCGTGTGGTCTATGAATAGCGCAATGTTGATATCATGCCACTTCCTTTGCCCTGTGATAATCTCAAGGGCTGCTCATTAATAAGCTGTGTTAAATCATTGAAGTCAGCACGGTTTCAAACGCTGTCATAGGTATGCTAGACTCAACAGGACTATGGACAGGTCAGATGGGCGGTGCAGAGACTGGTGCCTCAAGGCAGACAGTTCGAAGAGACATTGTGATCCAACCAACCATGCCGTCAATATATATAATATAGGAGGCTCTCTTCTCTTCTACGATTTTCCTAAACCTCTCGTGAAGAATTATCCGTGTTCTATTTGGCCCTTCCCCATATCTAGACACGTTCGCGATGTAGAGTGCAGATATGAAGAAGCAAGATGCATACTGTCAGAGTCGCACTGGGCCATCCACTACAAGCCTGAACCATACATGCGCAATATGTCGGTAGATTATTACATATCAACAATCGCGCATCTGCCCACTGTCCTTGCCATGGATGCCACAAAATGCTTTTTAACGACATGAAATCCAATATATAGCACACCGACAAGGCAACACGCTAATGTCATCTCTGCATGACCACCAGCTCATCGTTGCATCGGCCTCCAAGGCTACATTGGCTATCTACTGTAAGAGGAGATGATCCCGCCGTTTGGGCACGAGTACTCCGTTTACCATTGCCCGAAAAGATATTCGATTGCTCAGCCAAATCGTCCATCAGAAAGGGGCCAAAAGTTTACATTACGATACTCAGCTCGTGATGCAGGGACCAGGGCAAAATGTGTGCAGCTCTAGTGCAGTCTTACCGTTCCATTACCATCTTTCATTGGGTCTTCCATCGACGTCTTGATTCGAGACACGTCAATTATGCAGCCCTTGGTCTACTGGAGCCTCATTGGCTTCCGCACTGATATATCGGTTTTCAACTGTTTCTGCATTTCTTTTCCAGCTTCGGCTTCCTTCGGCTCTTTCTGCCATCCGGGTAGTTCGCTATGTGTATGTTGGAACTGTCGCTTTTGTCGCGTTTTCCTGGTGTCTTTCTAGCCTCGTCATGTAATGATCTCCCCTTTGCTCACTGAGGCCGCAAAGGCAGAGGATGTTGCCAGTGTCTTCAGCTTGTTCAAGCATGCGGTCCCCGAGCCTGTCGAAACGACACATGTGACACGATTGATCTCCGAACTATATGTCATCGGAACCACTCTCCGTGAGATCAGCACCACAGTCTATCTTCCTCAATACCGGTCACGCTATGCACAGGTATCGGGTGATCTCAACCTGGTGCTCAAAAGTCTTCACGCGACGCTTGAGAGAATTGAGCGACTCTTCGGGGCCATCGGTGATCCCAATGCTAACAAGACCGAACTGGTGTACCGTCGCACATGGCACGATATTCAGCTCAGTTTCATTCAACCTGGACGGACGCTGTTGACACGACTCGATTTGTACCGAACCTTTCTTCAGACGCTCAACGGCATCATCGTTGGGTTTGACTCTCTCTCTGACCCGCGTTCTCTGGAGCTAATAGAAGATCAGGATCCATGCAGGCCAAGAAACGATCATTTACCGACTCCGAGGGGATGTGCTGGGACTTGATCAGATTCCAGCTCTTAATGACGCCTTCCGAAACCTGAATCTTCAAGCAGATGCCAGTTGGTGTGCCTAGAACAATTTTTAGTAGCAAGTCTAAACATTCCGCGCAGGGAACATCCATCCTTCTCGTTCATATGAAAGGCAGCGACCGCAGGCCGACTCGGCCTCTTCCGCATCCCCTGTGGACTCAATTCCCCCTCTGTCACCCAGTTCAGCCACTTCAAGTCGGGACTATAGTGCTGTCATGAACGGGTTTGATCATTGGACCAAACGAGTGTTTGAGGGCGCTTCCTCAACGGCGCTACCTAAATCACGTAACGCACGGTATGTACTCAACTCAACTCTTGTTGCGACCAGTGAAAGAAGAGCTAATCGTCCAGAACTGAGTGTTTTGAAAGAGGAAAAACCGAGACACCCGAGAAGCTGTACCGCGATTATGAGTTCTTGTTTGACTTGTAAGTCAACATATCACGATACGATACGACTGGCTGATCTCCTCCGGTAGGAAGTTCCGCTCCGAGCATGATATTAACGTTGGGTTCTATGTCAGGAAGAGCGATCAACGCGCTAAACTGCTATTTGAGACTCACCGAAAGAGGTCCAGTACTTATAGTTGCCGGTCATTGGATGGTCTAGAATTCCGAAGGTCCGACAATGTTCTTCATCTCCTGACACAGGAGAACGGTAGGCTGGAGAAATGGGCCACGATCAAGTTCAAAACAATGGAGCGGCTGGTATTGGTTCATTGCATACTCGTAGCACTCCGTGCATATGACACGTACAAGCCAGTGCAGACGAGGGCCGACTTTGAGCTGGATGGTGAAAAAGTAGTATTCGCTGCGTGAGATCCTCCATTGATTCCGTTGGTGTACGTTTCTGACTCCAAAACAGCAAGATCGACGATGACGATTATCTCCATACCCTACGCATATATTATGATCGAGAAATCAAGGCGGTTCGTCTAATGGCGTCGGTTTCTGGTGGTGAGCTCAAGAAGTGAGTATTGATGCAAGGTACTGTGTGATAACTGCTAACCTGTGACACTATAGCACTCCTGTATGGACTGCATTCATCCACTTCTTTCTTTCCTCCAGTGTATGGTTGATCCAGCCTTCCTCTGATCATCCGAACCGTATCCTTCTCTGTACTCTCACACGGCATATCTTTTCATCCGAATATGAACCCGAGGCCGACAGAACAGGGAGACACATTCTTAACTTCACGCGGTCCAGTGGTCAGTTGACACCTTTTCTCTACCTCTGTTTCTGTTATCCGACATCCATTGAGATATCGGCTCCACGTCACTAACTCATTTTCTGACAGATGCCATTGATTTTGTTCGCACCATCCAAGATCTATCCCGTGCCTGCTCGTCTCGATGAAATGCTACGAGGTCATGAGCCTCCAGCCATTCTGTACTTGTACGATGGTATAATTTTTCAAACTCAGCTCCCACGCGGCACTGGATTCTCCGTATTCTGGTCATCTCAGCCTATCGAATACTATCTGTTCTAAGCCGAGTAATGACCTCAAGTCACGATCAGGGTCACCTCTAGGTAATATTCGGATATCGAAAATCATTGACCTCAAGGTAGTCGACTACCTTAGTATACTTGGCGAACAACCCAGGTCCTATACTAGCTCGCATCTCATCAATCACAGCTCAATAGGAGCACGACGACGCAATCCTCAACACATGCTATTCGTCCACACTATCACCAACTTTTTTGATCGCTTTCTATTTCTACCATGACCTCGGAAACACGCATTAGGCAACGTCCACCACCATCATCCTCATCAATCCGAAACTATCATTCAACAAAGCCTCGAAATACACCGGCCCTCCTTCATTCAGACAGCGGTTGAACACCAACATACTACCTTTTCTAGATCACTACCCTTAACGACCTCGATGACATTTCACGACTCATGACTTGACGACGCGAAGATGACAACGATGACGATAATGATAACGATGATGATGACTACGACCAAACCGTTCACGCTCTCAGAACACTCACTTACCAGCAAATATCCAGTACTTCTATATGCATTGCACCACCAATACCAACTTACAACAATATTACCACGTAATGAGGCAGAGAACATCACCTTAGAGCTTCGTTACTATCTACATACCTACCTCCGGTGTCTACCTAACATAACCCCAAACTGATTGGAAACATTCCCAGCTCAAATGGAAATACATACATACCACGCCGCCATTCATAAAGCATTTAGCATAAATAGCATTGAAATATTTTCTTCCCCCATCTTGTTCTTTCTTTCTTTCTTTCTTTCTTTCTTTCTTTCCTTCTTTCTTTCTTTCCTTCTTTCTTTCTTTCCTTCTTTCTTTCTTTCCTTTTTTTCTCATTTGTTTGGATTTGACTTACATCATCGTTATTTATAGAGGTACATAGGTTTGTAGTTTAGATAAATTTGATATCAATAGCATAGCGTAGCCTCATCGTCAATCGCCAAAAATGACCGCACCAACTATCATTTCCGTCTCCTAATCCAGTTATTAGTTTATATTCCACTTGGTGTTTTTGTGTCTGCACAAGGTGGTTTTCCCCTATCTTGGTAGAATCACTGAGCCTATTCAGTTATACTGCTTACGTCTACTCCATGAGTAGGCACCGTAGACAGGTACTACTCGACCAAATCAATCCTCAATCAAAGTCTGTCTTTTCATCTCCATTATTGGCTGCATTCAGCGCCTTTTATCTGAGACTGTGATTGTCCTGCTTTTTTCGTTCTGATGAATGCTATTAATCTTCTATCGAAAGAGGCTCAAAAAGACAAAAAGACTCATTGGACTAAGGTATTGTTTATATACAATATAGAGGCAAGTCAAAGCATTTCATGGACTCTCCTTATCTGTCAGCAACCACCCGCTTCATTTGACCCTTCACTGCAGATCTGCTGGGCTGAAACACTGCCCGTCTGCAGATCCTGGTATCTGCTGCAGCCGTATTGGTCGCCTTTTCTACGGCCCCCAATCCCAATCATGTTACCTTCGACCAATCTCTGTGAGTTTGCGCATAGCATTGTGCACCACCTAATTTATATATAGGTTCAGCCTGTGTCCGTTCTCAGAATAGAGAATCATCAGCCCTCCAAAATCATCACAATTCATCAAGTTCAAACGTGGTAAATAAGGTTGGTAAGCATCCTTTCCCTCCATCCTTTTTCCTATTTGTATGTGGTTGGCAGGAGATTATGACGTTTCCCAACATGGACCAAGAGTATAGTGCATTGGAAGTTGCGCCAGTGCAAAATTCAAGTCACATGTATCCAAAGGGGCAGCCATTACATAATGAGGGAAAGCAGGTCGTCCCCGAAGATGATAAATACTATATGGGCGAGAGACACCCACTACATGATGAGGGAAAGCAGGTCATCCCCGAGAATAATAAGTACTATGTGGGCGAGGCTGATGGGTCCAGGAAGATCCTAACGACGTTTGATCAAGAGTACAGGCAAAGCAAACGTCCGCTGAGAAAGCCTGTGAAGAGGAAATGGATCATGTTAGGCGGATTGGTGTTGCTGGCTCTTATTCTTGCAACTGTTTTGGGAGGTGTATTGGGTTCGAGACACCACAGCCATTCGACGACGGCAGATTATCACGAATTCAACTCTAACATCGCTGCGGTATCCTTCGTGGCGAACTCGGCAAATTCCACGAAACTATACTATCAGGGTAATGCGAATGAGGTCATGGAAGGCACGATTACCGCTGATAACACGACATGGAGCACGACAGACCTCGGTGTCAGTGCTAGAAATGGGTCTGCTCTAGCAGCAGCGGCATCCCGCCCTGGGTTTGACTTGGTGAGCATCGATGCCCATTTTCGTACTACGTATAACATAACCAACCCTAAGCTAGTCGACCAGTGTCATCTACCTTGACAACGATAATCAAATCCACGACCTCGTTTACACCAGCGAGACCGGTACTTGGGCCGAGGGGACACTCTTGTCCCAAAGATACACTGCGATGCCAAATTCCTCGTTGTCTGCGATGCACCATCAGTGCAAGCTTTGCTCTAACACCACCATCATCGCGTTCCAAGACGAGAATGGGTACGTCCAGATTGCCCAATCTATCTCAGACGGTTGGAGCCTGACGCAGTTGGGTCCAGATCTTGACCCGCTTAGAGGCACCGGACTTGCCCTGCAACCGTTCTATCGAACCGATCAGGAAGACCAGATCAATCTCTATTATCAAAAGTCGAATCTCAGTTTGGCGCTAGCGAATCGGGTACCAGCACCAGCCTCAGAGAGCAATGATGATGACGGTTAGTTACAGTTCTATAATCTCTTTCCATGTCATGCTAACGCCGCAACACAGCTGGCACATGGATCCTCAACTCCCGAATCTACGACAAAATCCCGTCAGGTTCACAGATAGCAGCAGCGTCTTCCTACTCCAACGTCACTACCGGCTACGAAAGCTGGATCCAGCTCCTCTACCTTTCCCACACGGGCGTCGATGTCAACACCTGGACGGGCTCCACCAACGGTTGGTTGCACGAGGATTCGCATCCTTCGCCGATGCGCAACTCTACGTCCCACCCGAAGATGTACGAGAGTGTTTCCGTCACCGCCGACGGAATAGCTTTTACCGTGGTCAGGGACCATGGGAGTATAGCTGACAGGATCGAGAAGTGGCAGCTTGCTCCTAACTTCGTCGATTGGACTTTGGCTGGGACTTATGATTTGAGTAACTGATTTTCGCAGGACACAGTAGAGTTAATTTGGAACTATCACGTATTATGCATATGCCTATGTTTCCCCCCCCAATATAATATATATATTTATATCTAAAGTAAATCATGTGCCCTTCTCTCGTAGGTCTCACACTCTAGCTTTACTCAGAACCCGCCTTTTATCTCTCCAAACCTAATCCAATCAAAAGGCGTATGTATGTATATACCTTGCGTATGTAACTGAAGCCCGCCGGCCCGCCCGGCCTTTTCGATCTTCAGACTGAACTAACAACAACATAGAAACCCGAAATTATTGGAATCTGGTCAGCCAGCCAGCCAGCCAAGCCTGATGTGGCACGCGTGGCTTGTAGAGAGAGGTAGGTATATATATATGTATATGAAGCAAGCAAGCAGGGGATTGGAGTTGGAGCTGGGTCAGGAAATGGGAATTTGTGGTACGGTAATTGTCAAGGAAGGTATGATTTGGATGGCAGTATGTCGTCGTCGTCGTCGTCGTCGTCGTCGTCGTCGTATTACAAGCTTTTACTTCCAAGCCCATCCCCCTTTATACTATACCATTCTCTCTCAAAGATAAGAACAGGAAAGTAATTAAGCTTCACTAATTCCGTGATAGCACTATTACCAATAGACATTTCTCCTTTTTTTTTTTTATCTTTTTTTTTTTTTTTTTCATTTTGGAAGCTCCTCTACCTCCTAAAGTACCTAGGTAAGCTACACCGATACAACAGAGGTAGGTAAAACCAGCCCAACAAAAACGAAATGGAAGCTTCCAAAAACACGTCCCCTTTTCCCCTCTCCAGCAAAAATCTAAAATTGTGCCAATTCAGCGAGACAGATGATAAAGAAAGAGGTGTAACAGCTCTCCGGTGTTCATTTTCTTTTCCCCGACGACATGAGCAAATTTCGTCGTGATGGAAGAAATACCTCTAAGCCGAGGACGAACACAGATAACTTGTAGAAAAAGGAATGAGAGCAGTCTTCAAGAAAAGCACACCTGTTGGTTTTAAGCAAGATAGTTCCAAATCCCCGCACCCTGGAGACAGACTTCGTTTCTCTTGATATCTGATGCTTCATCTTGCGTGTACTCCAACATAGCTGTAGAGAAGTTCAACATTGAGGGATTGTCGACTCTAGAAGTGGAGGAAGCAGCTTTCTTTGTTCCCTTCCGGTCTTCAGACTTCCATTGCCGAGCTCGCCTCGGGAAACGCTTCGACGCAAAAGTCTGGTTTACCGCGTCTAGCAGTACCAAATCGACTCCCATAACCATTGACCATGATCTTGTCCTTCTGATCGTCTCTTTCCGCAAGTCTGATCTGGAAGTACATCCGATCTCTATGTTCAAAATCGGTCGCTATTTGAAAGGCACGTTCCCATTCGCCGAATTTAACGTCGAGTTTCGAGTTCTGTTTCGGCTGGGGAAATACAGATTTCCAGATGTTGTGCAGGTACGAGAGCAATTCTTTGTTGGATACTTCCTGGAAGCAACGTTCATATTCGTATGGGATATCTTCCTCATCGACATCGCTGTGATCTGCATCATCTCCATAATCTCCATTATCTCCATCATCGTTCATGTCGGCAGGTGCTGCATCGCTCAGACTTCGGCTCGTTAGCCGCTCAATGGCAGGCACTGTCTTGTCTCTCACCAGCCCAACATCGAAATAGATCTGTACTGATTGTAGAGGCGGATCGAATTTGGACAGCTCTTCATATATCAGAGGGTTTTCCTTGTCGAATTGATCCATATCCAAATCAATCGTTAAGTCTCTGAGGTGCGAACAAGAGGATCTAATGGATTTGACTTGGTCCAGCGAAAGAGGTGTTCGCGGCATCATCATGTCTTCTCGCTCTTCTCGTTCATGGAGCTCCAGCTTCCTCAGCGTGGACCCATGTCGAAGAATCGTTGGCAAGTGGACAACTCCAAGCCAACTCCAGAGGCTAAGCGAAACCAGGGATTTGCAGCTCTTCAAATATTCATTCACCTCGTCTTTCATTTCAGGATCAGAAAAGCGAAAGTTGAAAGCCAAATGTAGGAGGTTCGGGAGCTTGGTAGGGGCTTCTCTGAAGAAAGTAGCGTCTATGCCGCCTCGAGAGAACATGAATGCTTCCAGTTGGCTTAGATCAACAAAATGTTCAACAAACTTCAGTGCCTCCACAACAGATCTAAATCCGTCTAAGGTAAGTTCACGTATCGATTTGCTCCGTGCGTTGGTGTTGAAAGGAGAGGCTTGTCTGCGTCGTTCTGCAACCTCTCCTGCTTGATAGTGTGGTGGAAGTCCGTTTCGTATAAACATTGCACGCTTTAGGTTAGGTGCGGTTGCAACAACACGAAAGAAAGCTGATTCTGGCATGTCAGGCCTGAAGCCAAGTTGGGCGAAATTAAAGGAAGTGTGCAGCTTGACCAGATTTGGAGAGACTGCAAGGGCCAGCTCATCGGCATCACTGTGATCCAGTTCAAGTCTTTGTCGAGTCCAATCACCGACCTTCAGACTCGCGGCTGGATGGGACCTATCACCGTTAATCAGAGAGAGTTTCCTCGGATACTTAGGGGAAGACAAGACGGGCATTTTCGGTGGGAATATGGTATCTCGTCCAATCATTGCCACCAGATAAAACCTACCGCTGTAGCACTTCGATGAGTCGCTTTGGCATGACACCAGCTCCAAGCCATGACAGAGATTTCAGGCCCGAAGCTTTGCATAACAACTCCTCCAGAGGCTTCCAAAATTTGTTGTACTGTCGCTTTCTCATAAGATCGTCGCCTGTAAGCTCTCCATCTGAATCTTCGCCCTCTTCCGGCTCGTCGGGAGAACATGTCGGTGGTTGACCGTAGACAGTGATGGACCGAATATTGGATAGCAAGATATCATCATTCAGAAGTGACGATATCTTCAGAAGTGTGGCTTCGCAAGCCTTGCGATTGTAGTTGAGGGAAACTTTCCGTTTGACCAGCCTTAACGCTACATTGTTGAAATGGCGGTTCACGAGGCAGATGTTGGGAAACGGGTGCAAGGATCCTTGAACAACATAATCTAGGATAGTCGAGAGCAACTCTGGGTGGAGATGCGCAAGGGGAGATGATCCTGCCATGTCCATTTTCGAAATTGAGGTGGTCTTCAGTGGCAGTGATAACACTTAAGAAAGCGATCTGTGAGATGTCGCGTTCTACTCTGTTGTAGAGAGGTTGGACCACTCTGCTAAATCAGGATGAAGGTCATCACAATCGAAAGTGAATCGTAGAGATTGTTGTTTGTGTGTGGCTTCCTTTCTCTGCGGAGGAGATGGTATCATGAATGGTTGGACAGTCGCTAGGCAGCAGTCCTCTCTTTGGCCCTCGCTCACCTTGATTTAATACATGGCCAATCTGATCAAAGTGAAGCACATCTAAGACTTTTGGCTTCAACACATTGCATGATGACAGACAATCCTTTGTCATAACTCTAAGCCAAAGATCTTCGCCATGTCACCGCTATTCTTAGGTGTGATGGTGAAGTAAAGAGGATCCCTGGAAATAATAATTACTGTACTGACAAGTTGGGAACTTCACCAGAAATCTTTACGACTAACTTACCCATGTTTCCAGTGATTCAGCCAATCTCAACGTGCGCATATGCTACTTCTTCTTCACTTCAATCGCATTGTATCAAGCAAGTCAGACTGATCACATCTCAGATTACCAAAGCAGGATAAACCCCAGTGTTCTTTTCAACAAGAGCGATAGATACTAGTAATGTATCTTGTGGCAGTCGATTAAGAGGCTTAAGATGATCAAAATGATGTACAAACAGTCAATACCACCAAAAAGACAGATCCCAACCTTCCATCCCAGTTTCAAAGAATTTTGTAGAATGTATTTGCGAGTCAAGAAGGCAAACATCACAACGAAGAGCATATGGCGATGATTTAGGCCCCAATCAGACCGGCTCTTGGCTCTGCATCCACCGGTTTCCAATTCCTTTTCCATTCAGACGCTCAAAGAATTCCAGCGGCCAGACTCCCGACAATGGGGAGGCTTACCGAGAGGGATATGAGAGGAGCAGTTGGAGAGACCAAGGCGGACGCAACCCCGCCAACACCAGACACCACCCCGGATGCTCCTGCGCCAACGCCAGATACAAGACCGGATGCTCCTGAGCCAACGCCAGATACAAGACCGGATGCTCCTGAGCCAACGCCAGATACGAGACCAGACACTCCGGAGACGACGCCTCCGGCGACACCTCCAACGACCGATGTGACCGCAGGTACCAGTGGGGTCACGCCCGAGGCCGCTGTACCTGCAAGGCCAGTGGCTTGTGAGACAACGCTTCCTAGCAGACCGGTGGCGCCTGTACCCGCGGTACTGACAAGTCCGGAGACACCAGATCGCAGAGTGGGGAGTAGAGAGGCGGTGAGTGGCAAGCCGCTCAGACCTGCCGATGCTCCGGCTGACACACCGGGAAGCAATGAGCCTGCTACCCCAGTGGCGCCTCCTGCAAGACCAGTAACTTGTGAAGCCAAGGAGCTTACAAGACCAGTAGCTCCTGGAACCGCTGTTCCGACAAGGGCAGTTGCACCCGAAGCCACTGACCCTACAAGACCAGTGGCATCGGAGCCCACAGAGCCCACAAGACTAGAGGCAGGTCGCAGACTAGCCAGCAGCGAAGCGCTAAGGGAAGATAAACTGGGGAGTAGTGAGCCGGTGTTGATGCCCACGGTTGCAGGTAACAGGCTGGTTGGAAGATCGGAGGGAGTGCCAAAGAGTGAAGTATCAAAGCGCAAGGTTGGAGCTAACGTGTATCCCAGGCTCGCGCTACTGGCTACTGCAGCACATGAAGTCTGGGGAACGACATTGAAGGCGAGATAACTGCATCCCGGAAGGGAGCTACTGGTGTTGAAAATAACGTGTAAGAGAGAACTCTGATCGAGGCAGAATCCCGCGTATGTGCTCGCAAACTGTGAATTACTCCAGATCAGCCTGCCGGTAGAATCGACCCCAAAACCGTCCACAGCACTCCCTGTCGCACCAGCCTGGAAGGTAGCGGAACTTGAGGTTGGATCAGCGGTTAGTATTTGACCGTTGGCATAAAGTCGACCACCACTGAGGACGTAGGCAGTGGCCCCATTGCACGAAGAAGTTAGGCCATCTCCAGTCACAAATTGCACGCCTATATCTGACTGCCTCTTTCTGAGTCGGACCGCTGCATTATTTATCGTAGTCGACAAGACAAATGGCACATCTATTGAATTAGAGACAGCCCCCACTGGTAATCCTGGCGGAATCACGGTGGCGGTTGCTACTGCGTTACCGCTGGACACGGTGACCGGTATGGCGGCAGTGATTGTCGTGGGAATTGTGGCCGTCAAGCTGCCGATGACGGTAACGAAATCCGTGGTAATCGTTTCGGAGGATGAACCAGTAGCTGGAGAAGCGGCTCCGGAAACAACCGCAAGAGATCCATTGGCAGATGTGATCGAGGGTACGTTGGTACCTCCAACGACGAGACCATTGGATAGCGTGGCAGTCCCATATCCAATAGACGTTCCGTTGACTACAGTGACAAGGTCTGTAGGAGCGTTGTTGATTGTTATGTTTATGTTGTTGTTGATATTCAAGGTAGTGGCAGAGGATATGTATGTGCTAACATATACCGGATAGACGAAGGCAGTCGGCAGATGCAGCTCGGTGACATTGCTGCCCAAACATGCATCCACTTGCCTAGCGGCTAAGGCCGTGGCCACATCCACAAGTGCGGCAAGAGCAACAGGAACGAGCGATAACTTCATGGTGAAGAATCAAAAAATGAGTGTGGGGATGTGATGAACGAAAGACGAGAAGATGCCTAAACAGTAGCGAGTGAGTGGCTTGATGAGCAAAGACTCTTCTCAAGGTGGATGAGGCCGGCTTGATATACATGTCGTCCCCGTCATACTGATTGGCAAGATACATCTCATCAAAACAAGTGATCTATAAGAGGAAACGGTGGCGGCGTACAACATAAGAGGAATCCTATCTGATCAAAACAAGACTGTTAGAATTGAAATTGAAGTCCATTTCGCGGACTGCAAATCTATCGTAAATGAAAACAACACGTCCTCAGACTGCGTCTGAAATCACGAGCAAGAATCCATGTAACAGACATATTAGGATGGAAAAGAAATTCGGCTTCGTCTGTAGAACAACAACACGTCGTTTGCTAGAGCGCGTCCAGAGGAGGAGAATGGTAGTTGGACTGATATGATGAATTCGAAATCGATGCTGAAAATATTGAGCTGGTGGAACCATCAAGTTCCGGGAAGATGCCAACCAATCGCATGCTCTAGGCAGTCACTCCAATGCCTTCCCGGTTTGATTGCAGGCTCACATCGATGAGGTGGTGATACATGGCCGAAATGGGTTGAACTCCGTATGTTTATCACTCGAATGGAGTCGTAATTTGTAGACAGTTAGCCACACCCTAAGTTAGTCAACCGTAACACCCCAAATCGGGGCAAAACATGGCACCAGAAGAACATGTGAAATGATGGCAATTCCCATGAATTCGCCAAAATTAGACAATGCACAGGTCATCATCGAAGAGCCATTAGGAGGTGAAAGGGGAGAATCGGAAGCTTTTCCAAAAGAACCCTTGGTGGGTCCGATCGCTCGGATCAAGGAGCCAACTCGCCAGGAAGACCAAGGAGCAGGTACGTCTGCACGCAGGTTCATAAAACATCATTCTTGAGGCTGCAGCAGACGAGTTATAGTTCAAACACTTTTCCTCATATCCAACCATGTTGCGTCAACATAATCAATTTGCGAATGTGGCAAGTCCCCAGGAGGACAAGAGCTCGAGCTCGAGCTCGGCTACGAGAACCGCATGCTTCTTCGAGGCTCAAAGTCCAAAGCTCAAAGCTCAAAGCTCAAAGCTCAAAGCCCGCCGGATGCGCGAGTACAGCTCAGTACTTTGATAGGAGAGGAGAGTGATAGATCCAAATATCTCACCAACAGTCGACAGCTGAGAGTAGGATTCCCGTATGCAACATGACTGTTGACATGGTCAGTTTCCTCGCGTGTCTGTAGGAGATATTTGACTTGAGACTGGATACCTTAGAAATACTGTTCGCTTCACCTGCCTTGCACGGAGTTCAGCGCTTCACGAAGTCTGAAACGGTTTCGTCCAAGTCGATGGAATTATTGATCAGAGGCACGGGAAACTGTGATTACACTTGAATTATCGGCGGCAGGCTGTCGATGCAACAGGTTCACAAGGCGGCTAGATCATCCAATTGGCACGGCTCGCCACAACTGTGATGTTGAACGACTCTATCCTGTAAGCCGTAGCCTATAGACGAGACAGATATCCCTCGTTTCCTAGTGTTCCTTTTTCCACTCTACGTTGTCGCTCTCTCTCTCTCTGGGCTTCACGTTCATGGAGGGTAAAGTCTTGTGCACATCTACAGCAACATGGCACGAGGCGGATCAAAGCGACATGGCCCGAAACCTCCCAAGAGCCCTGTGACGGCGCCTGCGACAAAAGAACCTCCGAAGCCATTCGTTCTTGCGCCTTCGAGATTGAAACCATTTCTGGAGGCACTTCCAAAAGATGGTTTTTATCTTACACACATTGATCGCACTTCGCGTGTCGAGAAACAACAGCTTTTCATGGGTCCTGCTCTGCTGAACCTCGGATTCGCCCTGGTACTCCTTGCGCGCTTATACTATGCAATACCTCAATACTTTTCGCTTCTCTCGGCCTTCCTGGGCTACGATTCTCAGGCGCGGGTGGACACCGAGCATACTCCTTTCTCAGATCTCATAAATATTCTCCTTCGCAGATCTGGACTGCTTGTCCTCGACTACTGCATTTATACCCTCCTTGGGAGATGGGTCCTACGCTTCATCCAGGAAGAGACATATTGGAGATGGTCTGTCGGTTTTAAAGATGAGGAAGTAGTTGTGCGTGTCAGTAAGAAATGGCACAAGGATCTCTCTTCCAGGTGGACTCCAACGGATGAGAAACGGATTGCTGAGAAGGTGGTACCAGCCTTGGACCCTTTGCGAATCGAAAAGAGCTCGCTGCAACTCGTTGACGCCTCATTTGTTCTTGACACCGATGCAATGGTCACAGCTGCAGACCTGGTCTACGAAGGCGACCTTGAGTTGGCTGATTTCGATCGTGTCGTTTTTGTCCACTACCCACCATCTGATGGGTGGATCATGCTGTCTCTTGCCGCCCCACGAAACCCGAAGAAGGGGAGCGACAACCTTGCAAAGCTACAAGAGAACTTGATTTCCAAGGGTAAAGAAGATCTCTTCTTCCGCTACGTTGAAATCGTTCAGTATGAAGCCTCTCAGCCTGATGTTACTGGTCTTGGATATCAGGAAAAGGCCTGGGCGGAATTGGAAAAGGCGTTCGAGGAACAAGGTGTTGACCTCAGTCTAGTCAGAGAAGAGATGGGTGGCGAGAGGAAGATGCCTTTCTTCGAAGACGCGTCCCCCGCACAGTGATTACAACTCGTACATACATCTACATTGTTTTCATTCTTCCCAAAGACTCTCAATCATAGAAGGGCATATGTACATCGATGCCCGAAGTCCCTGAAGCCATCGCCGGCCGGCGAAAATCAAGACCCTATGTACTCCAATGGAGTTGTGGATGCATCATCATTTACGAAACTGCCATTCTAATACTGTACATGCCAATCAGATATTTAGGTACATATGTATGTATATTTCAATCTCTAAGAAAAAGAAACAAGAAACAAGAAACAAGAAACAAGAAAAACATCACTACATTCCTCGGGCTATGATTGTGCAAAAAAGCCTTCTTCCCCCACCTTTTCGACAGGACAGGAGCCAAAAGGACAGACAAAAGATGAAATCCGCATTCACGACATATCTCCGACCGATACATGCATGCATGCATGATGGATGGGACTTGCCCAGCAAAATCGTGTCTTGTCTTCCCCCTTTTTTTTGGGGTTTCGGTTTCTCTTGTCTTGACTAATAGTAAATCAGACACATTTCTATATACGTCTATCTCGTACGTTGTAATTAGTGTGACGCTTAAGAAATGACTTACAAAAATTTTGTATTGATTATGGCTATTTGATGTAAGTAAGTACACGAGGAAGCAGGTAGAGAGTATAAGTGAAATTATGGAAGAAGACGCCATCAACGCGAAAATTGAGAAATAATCGGCCTCCTAAGATAGAGATGGGAGAAGGAGAGAACGGGGCGTATTATGGGATATTGGAGGGTTTGGCCTCTTTTGGTATCTTTGCTTCTTTCTTTTCCTTTCCCTATCCCCAATTGCTTGCTTTTCTTTCAATTCAAATCCTCGCGATTTCCTTACCGGCGATCGCATTGATGATCCAGGTCAACACGATCATCATTCTGTGCCGATAACTTCGCACCCAAAGGACACTGCCGCTCCTCCAGGCGAGCCAGGCTGACCTGCCCGTCCATCCTTCACCTTCCTCTTGGCCTTCGATCACGCCGTCGTGGCTGCCGATGTACGAAACGAGTTGTTTCTGCTTGTACTTGAAGGCTGGGTAGGCGGTGTGTGCGTCGTGGGATTTGCCTCCGCGGTTGAACATGTCGACTAGGTACCGGGCCTTTTGGACGGCGACCTCGGCGGTGGTGGGGAGAGAGCGTCCGTCGATGTCGGCGGCGTCGCCGAGGGCGAAGACGTCTTCGTAGATAGCGTCGGAATCATTGCTTACGAAGACACGGAGGTGGTCATCGGTCAGGATCCGAAGAAGACCCTTTTCTGGTTTCCGCGCTTTCATGTTGTCGATCAGAGGTACGCTTTTGTTGCCGGTCGCTGTGAGGTAAGCTGTGAGTATAGTGCAAGAATTGATACTGAAGGATATTAGTACTAACCCCATAATAACATGCCGTACGGAGTCCGGCCCTGTTCCTTGGTATAGAAGGCCTCCTCGTCAACCTTTTCGATATGAGTGCTCGTGTAGACGTCGATGTGCCTCTTTAATAGACTTTCTGTGGCATACTCATGGAGCTTTTGGTCATAGGACGACAGAATGATTGGTGCCACATCATAAAGGCTGATGCGTAGATATGGTGCAACTTCAGGGTATATATCCACAAGTTCATTGTGTGCCAGATCGTAAAGTTCGGCCGCCATCTCGACACCTGTTGGTCCTCCGCCGACAATTGCGATGTGCAGGAGATCCTCCATCTTTTGCTGTGGAACGTGTGGCAGACTTGCTTTCTCGAGCTGGTCGAACAGCAGCTTTCGGACCGCCATCGCGTCGCTGACGTTCTTCATGAACAACGCATGTTCCTGTACGCCGGGGGTGTTGAATGTGTTCGGCATGCAGCCGGGAGCCAAGCACAAATAGTCATAGTCGACATCAAATTCCTGCTTTGCCAGACCCGGATCCTCGTCGAAAGCTGGAGCACAGTGGGCCTTCTTACCGGAGAAATCGATGTCCAAGACGTTTGCTTTGATGAAACGAACATGCCGCGACTTGCTTCTGACCGGCTCTTCCGCGAGGTAGAAGTTGAAAAGACCGCAGGCTGCCGAAGCGAGCAGCGGGGTGTAAGCAGTCGTTCGGCGTGGTGAAATGACCGTCACATCATACAATTTCGTATCAAGCTTGTCTGAAATCTCGAAGCCCGCCCAACCACTACCGATTATCACGACCTTGATGCGTTGATCTTGCGACGCCATGGTTATATGATCAGCTCGACAGGTTCCTTGCTACTTTGGGGAAGTGTTATGTTTCCTGACGCAGGGAAGGTATTTTCGCACCAAGACGCTACTGAGAACGGAGAGTCGAGGTACAATATATATATATATATATATGATGTCCAATGACGTTGACGTTAAAAATGAATCACACACTGATATAGACGATTTACTTAACCTAAGAGAAACGCTTCAAATCCGGCCATTTCTCGATGAATTTTGGTCCACTTCGGGGAATGCCAGATGCAGATTGCCTTTTACCTAGGATAGGCTCTGTTTTATACCTCACCTCAGACGTCTCGCTGCCAGTCTCGTTCAGGTAAGAGGGCGGCGAGTATTTGGCACCTTCTTATCATGACAGCGACAAGCCTTGCCCTAATTGGTCGAAGAAGGTTCGCATACCTTGATTCCGTGGATGCTGTTCAGCCAGTACTGTGGTCCGTTGGGATGATATTCCTGCGATGACCTTGTCTATGAGGAATTTACAGGCACCAGCTTTTCGAGATGACCTTATTCGATCGCCCTTTACTCACATGGTCCGGTATATCAGCGAAACAGGAGAATATCTCCAGCCTTCCTTCATCATCAATATCAGAGATCATCAGCTCTTCGATATCTCGAGGTAAAGTGCTGAGGTGCAAATGACAATAGCAGATCCAGTGGAGATGGGTGGAACGCTATTCGGATCGGGCCAACGTCATTAATGGAATATTCGGAAATATCTCGTCGCTTATCTACTACGTCGTAGTAGTAGAATACTACGAATTCAGTAATTACCTGACTTTCCTTAACCGACCAGTCGTGCGATAGTAATGAGCATATTGCTCCACCAAAACATTATTGAGACCTCTGTTCTCGTTTTCGTACGAAGATACTTCACTATCCTCATACTCGTACGAATATCCGGCTCTGTTCTCATGTCCGTACGAAGATACTGCGATTAGTGTACTACAACTATTGACAGTATCCCTTCCGTTTTCGCCTGTCATGCTACCTACTACCGAACTTAATCATCGTCTTACATATTCCTGTCCCTTTGCTTTTTTTTCGGTCATACAAGTACACTTTGGTGTCTCTCATTCGCAAAGACAAAGGAATAACTGCCTTTTTGGACTGCTTTTGATCCCTGATGAAGTGAACAATGCAATGAAGCTCCTGCGTAACCACCCATCACCCATACCGAAAGAACTGATTAAAAACAGAACAGGGTAGAGAGTCGAGAAACGATGCCTTCCGTAAGAACAAGCGTTGCATATGACCTCTCGAGGCCGCGGCCAGCTCAGTGACCATATTGGCCCCAGTTGTTCCTTCCATATGCATATCCACCGAAACCCTGAGCGCCGTAGGAACCATAACCTTGGTTGTTTTGACCAGCTTGATGGCCACCGAAACCACCACCTAATCCGTATTGCGGGTATCCACCGAAGGCCTGGCTTTGTTGAGACTGCGGTGGCGGGAAAGTGCTGGATTGAGTGCCCTGCGGGTTGGAGATGCTGTTTGTAGCTGATTCAGGACGGTTGACCTGAGCCATGGAAGGGCTAGGTCCAGACTTGGCCGCTTCTTCGCTGCCGGTCTGCTGTCCCAATGACTGCTGAGCACCACCGAATCCACTTTGTGCCCGACCAAATGGATCAAATGCCGAGTTGGATTGCTGAGCTTCGGATGGCTGAGCCGAACCCGTACGGTATCCGCTATCTCGAGCCCCCATGGAGGAAGGACCGAACCCAGAAGAGGTAGCGGGGGTCGCTGAGTGTTCGTAAGAATATTGGTGTTGTGGTTGGCCATACATATTTGGACCTTTCCCGTAAGCTCCACCATAGTGGCCACCATAGTAGTTGTTGTGACCCATGTAGCTACCACCACTCTCCTCATACCTACGTGCATCGTCAAACATCGGACGATTGCGACCATACTGATGTGGTTGTTGCACTCCATACTGGTTATACTGGGGATATGCGCCATAGGTAGATGGATAACCAGCATAAGGATAACCTGGGGCATTTTGACCGTGCGGAAGGTGTTGACCTTGGGGTTGCTGTTGAGCTTGCGTGACTGGATTGGGGGTGTTGTGACCGCTGCTTCTTCCGCCGTATTGCGACGGTGCTTCAGGTAGAGATGAGCCAAATGCAGAGCCTGCACGTTGTTGTGCATCCTGACCTTGCATGTAATTTCCATAGTAGTTGTTGTAAGCGTCACGTTGCTGACTAGTAGCGTAGTAGGAAGAGTAGTCTCCTGGAGTGGAGGTGACAGGGGGTTGCGCATGTGCCTGGACGCCAGTGAATGCCTCTTGGGGTTGAGAAGGAGCCGGTGCAGATTGCTGGCCGAATGGATCATACGCCTTGGCACCAAAACGACCATAGTCAGCGTAGGCTGAAGGCTGACTTGGCGACTGTTGCTGCTGCTGCTGAGGAGCTGGGGGAAGCCCAGGTGCTGGGCGGGGAATACTTGAAGGTTCGGTCGGTTGAATCTGAGGCGGTTGTTGCTGAACAGGGGCCGGAGGAAGAGATGCACGTGGAGCAATGGGAGAATCATTTGGCGGTTGCGCGCGTGTCTCGGGCTCTTCACGGTCTTCATCTGCTTCATTTTCCTCGCCACCATTCAGACCCATGCTTCCAAATTGGACAGCTGCACGATCAACAGCACGATCTCCCGGCATGACGACTGCCTCTTGTTGTTCAAGGATCCTGCGCTGGAAGCTTGCCGAGCGCTGCGCTCCTGACGTAGCCTTCAGAGCGCTTGCGGCATAACCAGAGATTGCAGGACGGACATTTGGTACGGCGCTAGTCAATTGACTATGAGGGTCTGCGGTGCTGGCAACCGTGCTTGCAGCAGTCTGTGTGTCTGGTGGGTTAGAAACATCAGGTAGTCGCTCCACATTCTTCTCCGTGAGCTCGTCCTTCGATGGTGTGAGAGGGGCTTCGGTTTCAGGTGCTGACTCCAAAGATGCTGGGGGTTGTTGAATGGGCGCAGAGTCATCACGTTGAACAGTGGGCAATGAGGAGTCAGCTGGAGTTTCGAAAGAAGAGTCCGGTGCAGTTCCTTCTGTAGGGACTTGCAGAGGTTGAGCTGGTTGTGGTGCAGCTTTGACAGGAGGAGCTTTGGCAAATAGAGACGACCATGCGGGAGGTTTGATAGGCGTTGCTTTCGTCGCTTCGATGGCTGGCGCGTTTTCCTTGACGGGCTCTTTCGACTCACCATTTGTAATCGTATCCGAAGTCGTATCCACAATTTTAGTGGTATCCCAAGTTGAAGACGTATCAGCTGGAGTTGCAATGTCGCCCAGTCCATCTGTTGTGGGTTTGGTCGTTGGACGAGTACCATTGGTCTGAGCGCCAGCTCTACCTCCACGACCTCGTCCGCGATCACCACGGCCACGTCCACGGGTATCGAGCCCACCGCGTCCTCGTCCTCGCACCGATGCGCCAGTTGCTTCGATTGTACCAGTAGCTGTTTCTTTGACCTTGGACCTAGATCGGTCGGTATTCTTTTTCTTGACCTCACCCCATTGCGATGCGGAGCCTGCAAAAGATCAGCTTAGACAGAAGTACGTCAGACAAAATACGTACCTTCTGTGATTCGGTCAATTGCAGCTGTCTCATCGCCGTCGGTTTCTTCCAAGGTAAAAACAATGTCTTCCGTTGTCCAATCTGGGAACATTTCCTTTAGAACAGGTACCTTGCTAGCATATTTCTTCTTTAGCTCGCCAATCTCGCCTTGATCTTCGAATGACTCTGAGGCGACGTCGTCAACCGTTGGTTTTGGTGCGCCTCTACCCCCTCTGTAACTATGCCCACCACGGCCTCCTCTGTATGAGCCTCTGCCTCGTGAAGGCCTCGACTGTGTGTCGGCCATTGTATGCAGAAAGTGGTAAGTGTTCGGCTGTTACAGAACTGATGTATGACGGCCCGTGAGATTTGGAGCCTAACAACCGTGAAGTTGTGAAAGAAGAATGCAAGCGGAGGAGATGGTGGATAATGACCAGCTCCTTTCCACAGAGCTTGTCAACTGTAGATGGGAGAAAACTGTCACAAAGCGAAGAAGAAAGAAAAAGGCAACTGGCAGAGGTTGCTCTAAGTGGGAATGACGATGGAGGATTGATGGGTCAAAAAAGTGAAATAGCTATATTGCAACTGTAAGGTAAACGAAGGGTTTCTTTCTGTCTTCAGGTGAAATTGATATTTCGTCGCGCTGAGGCAACCCTAGTGAGCTGTTACGTTTCGCAGGATCGAGCTAGATCAGGTATGGATTTAACTACCAGATACCTAGATGACTCCAGTTGGCTGGCGATCTTCTACCATGGTACAGAAGCTTAACTAAAACTCCCCTAAACTGATCGCGATGTGGTCACTAGTGGCTCCCTAAGCACAGCCCTTACTTAGCTAGCCTTACCTAAACCTGCCTCCATACATAGTACCAAGGTAGGTAGGTAGGTACATTAAGGTTGTTACCTAACATTCATGATGTGCTGACAGGTCTTGTGGTCTCCCCTACAGGTGCTACTGACCAGGTCCGCGATAGACCCGCAGTGCGGAATTCAAGCACCTACTCCATATGACTCTCTCCATTCTATCAAATAACCTGGATGGGCTCTCATTATATCTGTTGAAGGGTCCCCCGACTGTTCAAGGCAAATATACAGACTAATGCTTCACAAGGGAGCTGCAATGAACAGCGGCGTCGCTTGCAGATAACTCCACGACAATAGCAAACCTTAGCTACGACATGAAAGCGTCGTCCATTCTGACCATCAAGTCATGGCTATCGAAACTCCATCCTCCACTACCTCGCACAGCGCGAGAATCTCAACAGCTACTTTCCGTTCTCACATCTTCCTTTCAAAGACAACTTGATGAGGCCCATCCGCCAATTGAGCGTAGAGGAAGATCTCACTCGACTCCTCCTATACCAAATACAACATCCGAAGATACACTACGAAGAATCGAAAGTCTAATAGCGAGCCCCAGCAGTACTTCTCAGTATCCGGATATTGTTCTCAGCTCTGCAACCTCTGGTACAAACGTATCTTCGTTCGATGCCGGTGATGCTGTCAGACGTGGCAGTCATGACCTCGAATCCTTGCTGCGCTTCCTGAACGCAAAGAAGTCGGAGCTCAAATCTGGGCGGGGAACGAATACCGATGCACAATACAACGAAGACGTCTTGTCTACGTGGTTCGACGACGCCAGCTTATCGGCGCGAACATCTGTGTTACGAAGTCGTCCAATCCTTTATGCTATAAGAGATCTATTACCCAGGTCAACATTCATAACACTGATGTGGGGGCATGTCAAGTCATTCGTCGCGCAGTCATCTCAAATCGTCACGCTCGAGGAGGCAGAAGCCATGTCCACTTCCATGAGCACTCTATTCAAAAGTACTGGGCGGGCTGCAATGAGCCGGTCTGCGGATTTCTTTTTTGAGATAGTCGACATCTTCCATGCACGGGGTTACAGAATGCGTTCGCTCGAAGAGCGGTCTAGCAAGAATTTCCCAGTGGCATCTCATCCATTGACGCAACCAGCCGAGATATTGGTCTTCTTCATCATGACGCACCCACAAAGTCATGATCTCAGCGCACAGCATTTCAACACTCTCCTCAACATATCTGATCTGTGGGATAACAGATCTCTTCTTCGGTCCGAGTTCGTCAAGGCATTCTATCCCACGAACCCGGATCCATCATACGTCATACGAGCCATGCGCGATCCCGAAACTCGTGTGGCATACTCTCTACGTCTGAAGGGAATGCAGGGTATCGCTCGTCGATATTCGCCACTCGGCCCGCTCAGATATGTACATCAGGCCTTGCTGCATATGGGTACTGATCCGGACTCGGAGGAGTTGATTAGGGCCTTCCTCTGGGCACATCAGAATGGCGAAGATGTTTTAGATCTTTCAAAGGCTCTCGAGCACATGAAAGCCCAGCGATACTCGTATGAAGGGTTGAACAATCATCACATAGCCTGGAGTTGACCCAATCACGGATCATGATATTCAGCATTGGCATGCTGGAGCGTCAGTACCTTTTACAATGTGGTTTAATCGTCGGTTGCTTTGCGCAATCCACAGGCATCTGTCAGTGAAACGGATAGGCGGTTTAATATGCCTATATGTGACAAAATCGGGCATTTCCAAGGTCATATGGTGTCAAGGCACCATCTCCGTGGGCTAATTGACGAGGTCCAAGGTGGTCGTGGCAACGCTCTGGACTATCGATGAGGATGTGACCTCGACCATATTGGCGACTGGGTACGAAATAGCGTGGCGACAAGAATCTGTCTTGGCTAAATGGAGCTGTGACCCAGTACGCCCACTTCTTTCGAGAGATGCAGATTGATGTAGATTTGCGATCGTCCTCGTGATTAGAATACGGTTCAGGCCGTCCTGAGCCGAACGCGAATGGCGAGAATAGGAACTTACCCTTTTCTGTGGCGGTGAGGAGGCCTGGCTTGTGGCGTTCAGTCTTGGGTAGGGTGTGGAAAGAGCTTGATCGCCATTGTGGTCGGTGCATCGAAGAGGCCCCTCCACTTCGACTCTTATTTGGCTGGGCTTTGTGAGCAGGGAGTTCCTAATGCTGCGTGTTGTATGAGATGTGATAGGGGAGCATTTGTAGATAGTAGCTGCAGTTGTTCGTAAGCGAATCTTGAGCATACGGTGTCATTTCCGGTCATCTCCTGTGGTATCATTATTCATCTATCCGGATCTGTCTGGGGATCTTCTGAAGAGGTCTCTTAATATGTTCTGTTCATGTACGACAGAATGTATGTATACATGAGAGGATCAGGACATGGAACTAAGCAAGACGACAACTCGTATGTTCTTGGAGGTCTCTAGGGTTACTGTCTATCATCTGGAATATCGTTCTTTAGCTTCACTGTGCTGGTGGGTGATCACGTTGGTCTGATCTGTGATATTGCTCCTTTATCTACTACTACATGTTTATACATAGGTATTACCGGGTACGTAGATATACATCATGAGAGGGTGCATTATTATATGTGCATACGTTATATTTATTGCGCCCCGCATCTCGATCTCGATCTTAATCAGAACATAAAATCCTAGAGGCGATCTCTGTCAACGACACTCACTACTGTGACATACAATTACTAAACCTACTCACCTGGTACTGTAAGAGTCTTTTAAGTGTACCGATCATCGCCTGATGGAGAACGATGGCTCAACAATCGAAAGATCCCACAAGCACGATACGCCGTCGAGCTGCACTGAGAAGGTAGCACCTAACGTGGAGGTCGGAAAAGACCCGCTCCGATGATGAAAGGATTTCCAGGGCCCTCCTCGGCCAAAGTTTGTCAGTATCCGGCACCATTGACCCGTTAGACCATGTCTCTATGTAAAATGGTCCAGGACATCACTCCCCAGCCATTGTTACTGCCATTGCATTTGCCTTTGCCTTTGCCATTGCCATCGCCATTGACATTGACATCCCGCTTGCGAGGGACTGGAACGTTATTCAAGGACAGAAGGGTACTGCGTCTTGTATAGGGAATATTCCACGTCAGCGGGTGACCCGGTCCAGATTGCCGAAAATACAGTAGCTGATTACCAAACGATCGACTAAGGGACCTGTCGAACGGCCTTACTGTACCTGCCGCGCGCCGATCCATCTTCTGGAGGCCACAACTCGCTGTCCGACTTACAGCATGGCGCGGTAACAAGCAAGAATGCACGACAAGCCTGCAACAGTGGCCGCATATGCGGCTGGCGCATCGCTGGCCGCCATTACACTCTTCTACGTTTTTGGCCCAACTTTCTTCATAGATGGCGACACTGGAAGCACCGGCGGAAAGAAGAAGACAATCGTGGGGCTCGAAAACCCAGCCAACGACTGTTTCATAAACTCGGTTCTGCAAGCGCTGAGTGGCTTGGGGGACTTGAGAATATACTTGATACGTGAAGTGCACCGGCGGAAATTGGACGGCCCGGATGCTTACGACGACTTGCCAGAGCTGAAGAAGGGCGACAAGCCTGACAGAATCCGGGAGCTCCAGCACGGGGTTGTGACACGGGCTCTGAAGGACATGCTAGATGCGCTTAATGAACGACCGATATATAAGAAGACGATCACCGCCAGGCCATTCATAATATCACTGGAGAAAGCCTTCCGAACCAAGATAAGTCGCACCCAACAGGACGCGCAGGAATTCTTCCAGGTCATCGCTGAGCGACTATGCGACGAATACCACGCCGGAGCCAAGGCCAGGCAGCGAGCTTCCATACCTCACAAGGTGCCAGAAATCGTTGCCATTCCTGAGGTTACCGGGAATGATACAAATTCCCCAGTCCCGCAGCTCGAGGTCAAAGTGGGTGATACCGACCAGGAATCTTCCCGACAGACTGCAAATGAGCCACTCGAGCTCGAATACGGTTTCCCAATGGAAGGGCAAATTGAAACACAAATTGAATGCCAACACTGCCATTTTCAGTACAAAGCGAATCGGTCCAGTTTCGTCTCTCTCACACTTAACGTCCCACAGAAGAGTTCGACCACATTGAGCAGCTGTTTCGATGGGTTGCTTAAGACTGAATATATCGACGATTTCAAATGTGATCGATGCCGACTGGAGCATGCTTTAGAGCAGAAGAACAAAGCCATGTCTACGGGTCCCCCCGATGACGACCGTGCTGCCCTCGAGCACGACATCTTGACGCTATCGCGTACACTCGACGAGGATCCAGAACGCGAGCCTTCGGATGTCCAATTGCCGCCAACAAGCGAGGCCCCGAAGAGACGAATCGCCAAGCACACCCGCATCGTCCTATTTCCAAAGATCATTGCCGTGCACCTGTCTCGATCCATATTTGATCCAGGCTCCTATTCGACGAAGAACGCTGCCAAAGTATCATTTCCCGAGAGACTGAGACTTGGCGGATTAATGGACGAAAAGTGGTATCAATTGCTTGGTATAGTATGTCATAAGGGCAGCCACAACAGTGGACATTACGAATCATTCCGCCGGCAACATATGTACCCACCGTATTCAACGCCCGGTGTCTTCAGTGCATATGCCCAGTATAGTCGAGCTGCAAGTCCCATGTCATCTAACCAACCTAGCCCAGGACTCCATGCTCTTGGTCACGCAGGGGATGCTCCTCCTAGTCCATCTCCATTGGCTCGCACTTCGGGGACATCTACACCCTCGGCGTCCTCGACTTCGCTGTCCACTCCTCCAAGTCGATCCTCTCTGGCTACGCACTCTACTACGAAAGGTCATGGTTCTGGAATATTACACCACAAAACGAGCCAGCAGATCGACGATAGCGGAGCAGCGGTGCGAAGATCTGGTCAATCTGACCGATCAGGCCTCAAAAGCATCCTCTCGTCAGCCAAGTCTCATCACGTGGGCGAGCCATCGAAGACCAGACGGAAGAAGAGACCGCCAGAACGCTGGTGGCGGGTCAGCGATGATAAAGTGAAAGAATGCAAGACGAGTGACGTCCTCGGGATGCAAAAGGAGGTCTATATGCTTTTTTACGAGCTTGAAAAACCTGGCGAAGCGACCGCATAACACCTCCCCGAGAGGAGGAAGACTTATTTAACACATGTACATATATACCAATTACGCTTGAGAGTAGATAGATAAAAACACCCATCACCAAAAATTTCCCCTGAAATTCCCAGACACTTCACTATCACCATGGAGATTTATCTCTATCTGTGGCTCGGTTCCTATTTGCTGATTGTAAGAATGTACTACGTAACAAGCGCATCCTTCCACCCAATCTATCTTGAGTATGCATGTAGTCAAGAGCAACCTCTTGATCTCATTGTTACTGGTAGTGTTTAGTAATCATACAACGGAAGCAGTCTCACGGTTTCAGTCCTTCAAGTATACACGCCATAGTAGTATCACGGGTGGTTGATTCTTTAGGCTCGGATCCATCGAGTGGTCAGACCGATGATATCTCGAGATACGATATAGAACATCGCCGCCGGAGTATACCGTAATTCAAGTGTTTCCAGGTCAATGGTATCGTTATATAACAGCAAGAGAAAGAAAGAGAGAGGGGGTTTCACTGTTTCCTTTGATCCTGGCGAGATCTTACAATGGTGGGGCAGATTAGATGAATCCAGCCATCATTGGATCGATGGACATGAGTTATCAGTCGTCAATGAGATACTTTGTACAGGAACAAAATCTCAGCCTCGGCGGCACGGCGGCAACAGTCAGATGGAACGTAACGTGATAAGTGAGAAAGAGAACAGATAAGTTTGGTGTCCTGTATGAATGGGACGGAGTATCATAGATATAGACCAAAACTCCCAAAGAAGTCTCCCGTCTGCTGTACCTGATACTGTCACAAGGCGGTAATGGTGAGGTCAATTGAGGGGCAACAGGGTAAAGAAAGACTGAGATCGATACTACGCAGCATGACTGAAGGCAGATGGGGTGACCGTGGATACATATTGAAACGGTATTTAATAGAGATTGGGTGACAGGTCAGAGAGTTTAGGTAAGCCCCGCTGTAATGACCCGAACGAGGAACGTCTTTGGCTGTTGAGCCAATGCCCATCAGCGCCCACGTCAAAAAATATATCGTCATGCGTAGAAGAACAACCGTAATCCCGCCGAGCGAAAAAAATGGGCTTGGCTTCCTCTGCTCCTCATACGCAATAATAACAACCCTCATTCACTCTTCTTCATCCTCTCTTCTCTCATATCCAATTGCTTTTTACATCTATCGCAACAGACCAACAGCTACTCATACACGATCACAAGATAACTTCAATCCACTTGAACGAAAAGAAATCTTGTAAGTCTTGCTTCCACCATTGAAATTGAAACCCCTCCGTTGGCCCGATTCAGCAGTTGCCCCGCCCTCAATCACTTCCGATCGCTGCCTTGAGAGCAATGAACGTTGTGTAGAAGGCATTTGCCTGGATAGTAACGGACAGCTATATACTCCTTCTTTGATGATGGCTGTAACTGACTCTACCACCGTTCACAGCAACAATGGGTGTTACCGATGTTTTGTCCCGCAAGTCCGGCGTTATCGTTGGTGATGACGTCCTTGCCCTCTTTCAATATGCCAAGGAGCACAAATTCGCTATCCCAGCTATTGTGAGCTATTTCCTGTGTTCGAAGAGGACGCCCCCGCTGACAGCTACAGAACGTGACGTCCTCTTCCGTTGTCGTCGCTGCACTTGAGGCAGCCCGTGACAAGAAGGCCCCCATCATCCTTCAAACATCCCAGGGTGGTGCTGCTTACTTCGCTGGAAAGGTATGATCTGCTCGAGCTGGCCGATTGTAGGTAGATGCTAATTCCTTTTAGGGCGTTGACAACAAGGACCAAAGTGCCTCCATTGCTGGTGGCATTGCGGCTGCTCACTATATTCGATCGATCGCCCCTACGTACGGCATTCCAGTCGTTCTCCACACTGATCACTGCGCCAAGAAGCTCCTCCCATGGTTGGATGGACTGATGGATGCCGATGAGGCGTACTTCAAGTTGCACGGCGAGCCTCTCTTCTCATCCCACATGATCGACTTGTCTGAAGAGGAGGTCACCTGGAACATTGAGACAACTGCCAAGTACCTTAAGCGCGCTGCTCCTATGAAGCAATGGCTTGAAATGGTCAGTCTCGAGCAAATGGGAATCTTCTAATGGACGCCAACTGACATCATATAACAGGAAATTGGTATCACTGGTGGTGAGGAAGATGGTGTCAACAACGAGGATGTCGACAACAATTCCCTCTACACTCAACCAGAGGATATCTGGAACATCTACAGCACCCTCCAGAAGATTAGCCCATACTTCTCGATCGCCGCTGGTTTCGGTAACGTCCACGGTGTCTACAAGCCAGGCAACGTCAAGCTGCACCCTGAGTTGTTGAGCAAGCACCAGGCCTACGTCAAGGAACAGGCCAAGTCCAAAGAAGATAAGCCAGTTTTCCTTGTCTTCCACGGTGGCTCTGGTTCATCGAAGCAGGAGTACCTGGATGCTATCAGCTATGGTGTTGTCAAGGTTAACATGGATACCGATATGCAATTCGCTTATCTCGAAGGTATCCGTGACTTCGTTTTGAAGAACAAGGATTACCTAATGACGCAAGTCGGCAACCCACAAGGAGAGGACAAGCCAAACAAGAAGTTCTTCGACCCTCGTGTCTGGGTTCGCGAGGGTGAGAAGACCATGAGCAAGCGGGTGGCCGAGGCGTTGGCCGACTTCAACACTGCTGGCACTGTTTAGATGGTAGTCTATTTTATTTTGATTGATGCTGAAGAATGACGCAACATCAAAGGGAATGCGTCGCTTGCCATTATACCTAGTTGGCCCATTCTGATCGAAGGTGTCGGGCCAGTGCTCGACAGAAAGGCATCATATATAGCTTGTGCGCATGTTTGCTGCATCGAGGATTCAATAAAAAACAAGTGAAATTTCGACTATTATTTAAGACCGATGTCGTAGATGTTGCTACATGTGAGCTGAGGTGCCAATGAGAGACCATACGATCGCCAATCTCAACCTTGTTCACCCTTGTTACACTTGATATTAGTATGGTATGTGACTCGTGGGATTACTACCAGCGTACGTAGTCATCGTGTACTGTTCCTTGATCCCGTCAGCAGCAGGCCCCGAAGATAGCCAGGTGAAAGCACATTCCAGAGCCTATCATTCCAAGGCTGAGGGATCACCTCGTATCAGATAATTATTATCCAGGCGAGCGAGCGAAGAAACAAAGCATTTCCATTGAACCGAAAGGCTCTAAAAATAGATCGCTCTCGTATGTGTATCCTTATTCGCTTTAGCGCCTTGGCCTATGATGCTCTGGTCCACTCAGAAGCGTTTCAGGGTAAAGGATCAAAGGAAACGCGCGATAATAGTATGCAGATAGTCGACTTAGGGCGTCTTTTCTATGGTCCATGTTCTAGGGCAAGTCGCAGCAGCAGCGTTTCTTTTGATGTCTCATGTCTTAACAGTGTCTGTCGTCTTCCATCGTGCTGGCTCCCGTCGTCGTCCAATTGTATCAACATCGCTCCCGTCGCTCGCTTGATACCTCCTTGCCGCAGCCTATCTCCATCCCTTCCTTATCTTCAGGCCCCCCGCGTCATTGACATTGCACCTCTTTATCAGGATATCCGCTGCGCAAGACTTCTATCTGCCTTTCCATGGGTTGTGCATAGTGTAACACATTCTTTTCATTAAGTTGCTGCCACAATGGCGATAGCAACCCGCGTCCTCCATGCCCTGACTGCGCGCCAGACTGGTAGCGACAGTGGCAGCGATGACTCCAATCCAGATATTGAAACCGGTAACTCGGGTGCGAACGAGTTTCTGGAACTCATGTCCACCCCGTTCAAATCATCAGTAAGGCGAGATCGACGCGGCTGGACAATAAGGCAATGCGCTGACACTTTTTAGTTTGAAGCCAAGTCAATCTGGGCCGCTTTGGGAACGACAGTGGTCGTCTTCTGTGCTCTCATGCTCGGCTTCGTATTTCTAAGACCGCGACATAGGCTCGTTTACATGCCAAAGTCAAAATTGGCTGACGAGAAGCACGCCCCACCTCCAGTTGGGAAAGGGCTATTTTCATGGATTAAGCCAATTGCAAATACCAAGGAAGATCAGATGGTGGACAAGATGGGATTGGATGCGACAATCTTCTTGCGATTTACGAGGATGTTACGCAACATATTCATCGCCATTTCCATCGTTGGTTGCGGCGTCATGTTGCCGATCAATATACTGTACTCGAACAAGACCATAAGTTCGGGCAAACCGCTCGCCATGATGACCCCTATCTTCGTCTTCGGACAACCGTTCTGGAGCCATGTAGTTTGCGCATGGGTTTTTGACCTCGTGATCGCGTACTTCCTCTGGTACAATTATCGCAAGGTGCGCAGGCTCCGGAGACAATATTTCGCAAGTTCCGAGTTCCAAAACAGCTTGCACGCTAGGACGCTCATGGTTACGGACATCCCTCAAAAGATGCGATCCGATGAAGGCCTCATGAGGATCACAGATGAAATGAATCCTACTGGTGTCTTGCCGAGAGCCACCATTGGCAGGAACGTCAAAGGCTTACCCAAACTCATCGAAGAATATGAAGAGACTGTGAGGGAGCTAGAATCCGTGCTTGCGAAATATCTCAAGAACCCGGATAAATTGCCTCCTAAACGGCCCATGATTAGCGCACCTAAGCGTTTCAAAGATGATGATTCCGGAGGCAAGGTCGACGCGATCAACTACTTGACCAGCAGGATCCAGAGATTGGAGCAGGAGATCAAGGATACCCGTGATAGAATAGACAAGCGGGATGCGATGCCATTCGGCTTTGTGAGCTGGGAGCAAATAGAGCAAGCTCATGCAGTGGCTTTCGCTACCCGTAAGAAGCATCCCCAGGGCACCGACATTGTTCTTGCACCACGACCCCACGACTTGATCTGGGAGAATCTCGCAATTGGAAAACATGCTCGGAGAACAAGACGACTGTGGAACAACTTATGGGTCGCTATTCTCACCTGCTTATGGACGCCTCTCAACGCATGTATTGCCGTGTTCGTCTCGAACTTGAGTAACCTGGGACTGGTATGGAATGGATTCCAGAAGCAGTTGGAGAAAAGTCCGACGGGCTGGGCCATTGTCCAAGGTATCGCAGCTCCTGCTATCACTTCCGGGTTCTATCTGATTCTACCGGTCATTTTTCGACGCCTTTCAATTCGTGCAGGAGATACTACAAAGACCTCCCGAGAACGACACGTCATTCATAACCTCTATGCCTTCTTTGTGTTTAACAATCTTATCATATTTTCTCTATTTTCAGCTCTGTGGGGTTACATCGCTGCTATCGTCTCGGCATCGGAAGAACATCAGGACGTATGGAAAGCAGTCGCGAACGAACAGATCTTCGCAAAGATTATGATTGCGCTTTGCAGTGTGTCTCCGTACTGGATAACTTGGCTCCTGCAGAGAAATCTTGGAGCTATGATTGACTTGGCCCAACTACTTCAGCTGTTCTGGGTTTGGTTCGCGAAAACATTCATGAGCCCTACCCCACGGCAGCATATCGAATGGACAGCACCACCTGCTTTTGACTACGCAAATTACTACAATTATTTCCTATTCTACGCGACAGCAGCTCTCTGTTTTGCTACGCTACAACCTGTGGTCCTGCCGGTGACTGCGCTTTACTTTTGTTTGGACGCCTGGATGAAGAAATATTTACTGCTTTATATTTGCGTCACCAAAAATGAGTCAGGAGGCCAGTTCTGGAGAGTGGCCTACAACCGACTGATATTTGCTGCTATTTTAGCGAACGTCATTATCGGACTGGTTGTGAAGGCCAGAGGAACTTGGACGATGATCGCGGCTCTTGCGCCAGCACCGTTCTGTCTGCTAGGGTTCAAGTTTTATTGTATGAAGACCTTTGACCATGATATGCATTACTATGTTCGTACGGGAATGAAGGACCAAGAATCATTGGTAGCGGGAACAAAGAGCAAAAAAACGTCTCAAATGACGACCAAATACGGTCACCCGGCAATGTTCAAGCCGTTGATCACGCCGATGGTTAACGCAAAAGCTCGGCACGTACTTGCACAGGTATACTCTGGGCGTCTGGACTCGGATGGCGACAACACGATCTACTCGGACTATGTAATGGACAATATGTCTGCATCGAAAGTGGGAGCAACGAAGCCGCCGGATGCACCGTTCGAGCTTGTTACAGAAGCCCAAATGGATTTTGCGAACTACAAGAACAGAGCCGACTTCAAGCAGGAATTCGGCGGAGGTATATATGGCCGAACTGAAGACCTTATCTCTGAGCGGAGTCATACACCCAAATCATTCCAGGGTCGCACAGGAACTTGGTCTCCTAGTACGTCTAGGGCATCGTCGCCCTCGTCAAATCCCAGCCGTGGAAGAACTCCGTTCGAAGAAAGCGTTCCCGATATCCGTGCTCATCCGGCTTTCAGGAGAGACTCAAGCACTGGCGACGTGGGTGATCTCGAGATCAAGGGTGGACTCTATACAGATCCTGATGCGATGGACGAAGCACACCGTGGTCTCCTGATGAATGCTCAGGGTCCGCCGATCATTGCTCCAGTGCCGGGCTCGCAACCGTATGGCATTGAAAGATGGGAGACACACGAGAGCGCGAGGACAGGATATGGTAGAGTACGTCAAGAGGTCGATGAAGATGTGGATTACTACCGGGGAAGCCATCGATAAGAGAGGCAGAGCGAAGTGAGGATACCCAATGCGTCGATGACAAGGAGTTCATGAGACTATGTATATCACCTGAAGCTAGATATGTTGAAGTAGATCCGATCTAGCACGGTTACGAAGTAATGAAGATTAAACAAGTTTGTATTCACCCTTGAACCTCCTCACGTAGAATGTCGGCCAGTATTTATTTCTATTGATATACCCCTATGTAAAAGTACTCTTGAAGTTTGGTTTCCTTTCGTTGCATCTTACCACCATCCAGCTACTTCCCAGAAACAAGTAGGAGGAAGAAGGGGGAGGCGGAAAGGGGAGAATGATATCTGATACCTGCTTACGTTACTTATCCTCGGTCCCGCCGATTCTCCTAATCAATTAAATTGTACGTCAAAAAAGTTGGTCACTTCAAGTGGGATTTGCACATGCTTTCCCATGTTGCACTACAATGCAGCCTCCCTTCAACATTCTCCTTTTTTAGTTGCCAATTGACTCTTTTTCTCCTGACTGATACGAAGTTTTGAAATAAGGGCAAGAGTGACAAGGTATTCGCTTTGAAATCTGCATCCTTTTTTATTGGCTGCACTGCGACGGATCGGTTATATCGCTCTTATCATTGTTTATTCACCCCTCATCATACCAAGCAGGCAAGTAGGCAAGCAAGCAAAGCATCATTGTCGTACTACTACTGTACGACAATCACTTGAAGAAGACTCCGTTTTGGTCTGGTCCGGTCGCAACACATCCCATCGATCCGCGACGAAGAGCGCACGTCCGACATATGATCCTATTTGAAGCTTCTCAATACTGCGCAAGTCCGATCCTTACGAGAAACAAAAGACTGTAAATCACGCTTTCACGGACGGGCGTCTATTCTCTTGCGATAAGAAAAGAAATATTGGTGTAGGGGCACGTGGCTCATCTCCTGTGCGCGGTCGGTGGTGTCGCTAAAGTGCAAGAGAGTCTTGCGGGTTTGTTGAGCGAGAAAAGGAAAAAAAAAGACAATGTCGTGGTATTCGATTCTACCGGAGCATTTGACGGTGTATGAGACTTGGGCGATACGCATATTCGTAAGTCACCTTTTCTTTCAGAATTCAGACTCTTGTTATTGCTTGCATGACCTGGGTACCTATCCGCCTAGCTACATTGCAACCGGGAATCTATTGATCATCATCCGACTAACATCCTCCCTCCCACCCCGGCGTAGCTCTTTCTAGGCATAATTCCCCTATCCCCCTGGCTCATCGCCATCATCTTCGACATCTGCCTGTACATCTCCCGCCTCATCTACCACATCATCCCCGTCTACGGCGGCGCCGCGAGAGGGGAGCGCAGACCCAGAGCGCCGACCGTGGGGCGGAACGCGAGACGGAGGACCATTAGTCTGGTGAGTGGTGGTAGGACTGTCGGCAGCGAAGATGTCGACGGTGCGGATGGAGAGGTAGACGACGGCGCTCGAAAGAGCACGACAGCAGCGGAATGATGATGAGAAAGAGAATGGGCACGGAGGCACTAACGAATGAACGAAAAAGGAAAGAAACACGATATTTATATATATATACATTACATTAAAATAAGAGATTTCCCATTTCCCACGCGGCCCCTCCTCGCCTCTGTTCTCTCTCTTTCTCTTTCATGCATGCATACCTCGATCGACGCACAAGAGTCTGTCTCACTCGAACCATAGCGGGAAGAGAAGGGGTGGTTATTGATTGATCGGAATATATAAAAAGGTGCTTTTTTGGTTCATTAATTTTATGATACTCATTAATTGCGTGTGCTAATTAATTAATGTTTAAAAAAGCTGCTTTTCTAATCCGCCCCGTTTACCTGCTCGGACAGTCGACGCTTTCTGATTCATGCATGAAGATGAAGAAGAAGAAGAAGAAGAAGAAGAAGAAGAAGAAGAAGAAGAAGAAGAAGAAGAAGAAGAAGAAGAAGAAGAAGA
>QWDQ01000065.1:0-126455 GCA_003868215.1 Pseudophaeomoniella oleicola
ATCATTAGAATCAGAAAAACCAGGAGAATTTTATAAAAATAAAATAAAAATTAATATTAATTTTTTTTAATTTTTTTAATTCTTTTACTCTGTAATTTTGTAATTTTACGTAATTTTAGAGAATAGTAAGAATTTTTATATAATTTTTATATTAAAAAAAACTAGATTTTTTATAGATATTTTTAATATATTAATTATAAACTATTTTTTAATTAATTAATTAATTATAATTTTTTTAAATATTTTTAGATAATTTTGGTAATATTAAATTTTAAATATAAAATAAAATAAATAAAATTTTAATTTTAATTTTATAAAATTCTCCCAGCTTTTCTGATTCTAATGATATACGGGTTATATATACACGTATTTTATTTAATTTATTATAAATTTTTGAAAAAAGTCTTGGCAAATGGCAGTTGCGCCGATATTGGCAGTTGCGGTGGAAGCCACCTGGAATACCTTGAATTCCAGGTGCCAGGCCTTTAGGGTGGGTCACGTATACGGCACACAATTCTCCCTCGGGGCTTTCTTGCCTTGGCTTGCCTTGGCAGCTATCATTCATTACTAACTACTACTACTACTACTACTACTACTACAACAGCAATAACAACAACACATCCATCCCCTGTTAACATAATAGGTAAGTAATGTGTTGTTGATGCCATAATACTATCCTATCCTATCCTATCCTATCCTATCATATGATTACCCTCCCTCGCATATAGCAAGTACCCCCATCTCTCCGGCACGGTCTTATTGCATCCTCACCTTTGATACGCACTTCATCAATTCTTATACGGACTGATTGACTGACTGAACTGGCAAATAAATGCCGAAATCTCAAATTATAGATATAATGTTGAATCGCGTTTGCCATCTCTACTGCAACTAATTGATGCTTACTGCTTGCGCTGTGGGCATAATCCAGTCCCAACATCCTTCCCCTTTCCCAAACCAAACAAGAAATGCCATCACCAAGTAGTCCAGCCACCAAAAATCCAAAGATATTAGAAACGCCTTGATATGCTAAGGGATGCCATAGGGGGTATAATAAATATATCAACGAAGCATAAGAAGTGAACCATTTGGATGTCCTCCAATTTACTGCTGCCCGACTATGGTCAATGCTTCCGATAGCATTGCATATATCCATCGAAAATTAAAAAGGTCGATCGTAAAGCGAGTGTGAGCATGACTTCGTAAATCATAAAACAGAATCGTAAAAGACAGTGGTGGGACATGTCGTCGTAATCAAAGCTGGTTTTCCTTCAAATCAGCTTCTCTTTCTTCGGAAATATTTGTTGCTTGTAATTGGAGAGCACCCGAGCTGCTTCTCTGGTGGCGTGACCCGTGGACCTCTGGTGTGCCATTTCGAGGTGAGTCGAAGCTGATCCGTGAGGGACCGGGACCTCTCAATGATGAAGAGCGCGCTTGCCTCGTTGGCGTAATATCGAAGTTCGGAGGTGCTGGGGATCGCATGGTCGCTGCTCTTTGTCGATTCAATGAAGCGGGAATACTATTCTCACTTCGTAGTGGTCTAGGGGTACCCGAAGAGCTACGCCAATCCTCAAAGTCACGGGTACTCCAGCTCGTCCTGTGAGGCCTGGCTCCAAATGGTAAATTTGACTGACTGCCTACTGACCTGATAGACTGTGTTCGACTCGGAGCACGAGTAGGAGTCACGGCCTGATCATGACCATAGTTCAGTGATGACAGTGAGTCGTTGCGATTGGTCGTCGATTCGCCATCTTCGTCTTCGATTTTTGGTTGTCTTCTCACCGAACCGACCTTGAAATAAGGCTCTGTCGGGACAGGTGGTGGTGGTGGCGGCGGAGGCGGTGGTGGTGCTGGCCTGTCCTTGGCCGCAAAGTCAACATGTCTGAGATATTTCCGTCGAATTCCCCGCCACCGCCTCGGGTGGAAGTTCTCGTGGTTGCGCGTCAGAGACATGTAGCTTGAGATAACACCAACCACGATTGCGATCATGAGACAGATAGTCAGCACGCCTTGGATGACAATGATGACAATTCCGATCACGGTGCATATGATCCTATCTTGATCAAATCGGACTTCGAAGGCGGAAGAAAGGGCGACCGTGAGAATTTTGCTGATACCGAGGAGATAGACGAGCATGAGGTTGAGACGAGTAGCTTCGAATGGTCTCACTGACACAGTATAGAAAAATGCGATGCATTCGACTGCGAGAAGACCAAAGACTTGTACAAGGGGATGATTCGCGGCTCCACCATAGAAGCAAGCGCGGACTAGTTCGTAGAGAAGCCAAACCCCGGGAAACCACCAACGGCTATCCCTATAACGAGCCACGAGCCATCCAAATCGAACAATGAATTTGTCGTCTCCATGAGCGATATATTGATCGTCCTTGCGCTCCGCTGACCTGAAGCCATACCATGGTATAGATCCGAACAGCTTCCGCTCTTCATCCTTTTCTCCCAGCGTACTAGCCCGGACCATCGTTACCCAAGGTATAAAGCCAAGACCGTTCTTGTATTCGAAATGCAGCCTATCAGAGCCGACAATGAGCCTTCCTGCGCGCCATTGGCTATATGCTGCAAGACCAAGAAGTCCAAACATCACGACCATGAAGAGGGAGAAGACAACAGCTGCGATTGCCATGACACCAGCTGCGCCTCCGAAATCAAATTGGAAAAGCGTCAAGATCATGAACATGAAGAAGCCGATGAACATCGTACGCAAGACAGCCGCCGCCATGAAAACAAGCCAGTGCCGACGGAAGTAAGCGAGTCTCTCCGTCTTTAGCAGACGACACTGGTACATGAGTTCGACTGTCCATTTCAATAATGCCATAGATAAAGCAACACCTCCGACAAGGACCAGGAACCAGATCAGGCCAGTCAAAAATGCATCAGAAATTGCGATATTTTCCTGAGCAAGCGTGCCTGCAAAGCCCGAATAGTTACCCGGTAAAGGCAGCCCAGGCGTGACGGGATTACCATACCAGAGGTATCCTGTCGTCTTGTTTGCCAGAGCATCACGCTTCGAAAGCAACTGTTCTATGGCACGTGTTCTGAGGTCAAGTCCGATACCTTCATATGGCTCGAATTTGATGTTCGATGCCGCTCGCTTGTATATCTGTGCGATTGAGACGCCTCCGCCAAGGCTGCTGGAATCGGTTCCTGCCGCCGCTGCACCGACCATACTGATGTTTCCCTGGTTCTTACCGATGAATTTGTTGATACTACTTTGCATGGCACCAGTGTGTATCATTCCTGCGGACCATGCGTAATTGCTCCAAAAAGCAACCAAGACACTTGGCCAATTCATCGACAATGCACCGGTAAAGAAAATATGATGGTAGACGGCGAACACCATAAAGACCGATACTGAATGAGCATAATGCTTTCTCGTCTCAAATACTGAGCCGCCGTGGATGGTGACGAGAACGGAAAATATAATCGCTATCGCGGAAAAAGCTCCTAGAACGGAGCTGACAGCTGCAGGATGGGAGAAAGTGGCGCCGTTTGTTAGAACTGCTGAATAACAAGCAATCTGTGACTCTGTGGAGTTCGAGAAGATTCTGAGAATGGCCATACCCTCAAAATCCGGGATAACAAGAGCGATATCAGGGACGAGAGATAAGTCTCCATCAGAGATTGGAATGACAGCAGTAGCGTCGATCTCGACGCTGGAGTTCAGAGGGCACATGCTGTTGATGTTGGCGTTACAGGGGTTGAACGTCAGATTGAAACGTGCTTCGCCATACGCATAGACACCGAGATACACTTTCGTCGGTCAGTAAAGTCAGAGAAAGCACGACACAGATACATACTCATAATGCTCTCGTTGACAAGAGCAGTATTACCAGCCAGATGGAACAGGACTGTCATGTTGTCCTTGTACAGAGCCCCATCGAAACGGGTGACATTGATCACCGAGTCTCCCTGACAGTCTCCAAAATCTCCAGTATACAGAGCCGGTTTTCGGTCATCCTTGACCCATTCTGTGTTCCCCTCATTGTCTTGTATTTGGATCCAACCAGGATACTGGGACTGGGCTTCTGCAAGCCCGCATATCGATAGCAGAAGCCAGAAGTAGAGCACAGGCAGCCATGGCGAGCGCAACAAAGCACGAACGACCACCGACATGGCCCGTTATGCTGAACTCGAGTGGAGTAGGTCTCCTTGGTTGTCGTCGTATATTTATCAGATATGACTGTTGTCGCGAAATAGTCGGGTCGTAACTCGGTTGCGCCGATCGCTGTTGATGTCCGAGACACCGCAGCCACCACTACATCCACCAGGCGCTCACACAACACAGAATAACCTATGTATGGCAGCACGCTCTTCGAGTGTCGTTCCTCCCTTCAGGCATTGGCGATATCGTCAGAAAAATCGTGAGCCTTGGGAACGGTCGCTGGGCGATCACTGTTTCGGCCGAACCTCTCTCTTTAGGCGCGGATAACAGCGGGCCGTGGGCTCTATTGAAGCTGGTCTGGCGACTACACAACAATGACGGTGAAGAGACGGCACGGCTGCGATCCAAAAAGCGTTTCCTCCAAACGAGAAGCTATCCAAACGTTGAAAGTGCCACAAAGAACAAGAAGGTGAAGAGGGAGTAGAACAGTGGCTATTGACAGAAAAGTCATTGATAGGACCTTTCTCAAGGAAGATGCAGTGGATGCGGAAGATCGACATGGGCAGGTGGATGAATGTGGTAATAGGAAAGCACAGTCCACTTGGACTCCCTCCAAACTTACCTAGATCCCTTCTACTAGGTAAGACTAACTGTCCCTAAGACTTCCAGAGTTAAAATCTCGATAAATACATGGCAACCAAGGAATTCCAGGTAAGAAAGATGGCATCGTCATCATTCGTCTCGTTATTTCTTGGTATTTCTTTGACCTTTAGGTATCCCTTCTCTGTTATGACTCAGGCTCATCCTGAAGCAGCATAATGAAGGAATTTTGTGCCATTTCCCCTTTGTTTGCAGCGAAGCCAGGACTCTGCAGGGACGTAGGGAGCCTGGTTCCCTGTCCAATAAATTGGCTTTATTATGGCCTATGCTGGCCATGCTGGGGGTTTTCAACCGATGGGTTACAGGGATGAGCGGTGCTTGTCAAATGATTGGTGGCAGGTCGCTTATTGTATTCCGAGAGTTCGACGACGGTAACAGTCAACTTCATTGATAGTCCATGAGCCAACTGCGGAGGGCAATATACCGCCCTCGCCTAAATGTACGCCATTGAGTGGGAGTAGAAAAGATGCTCTAGGCCACGCAATTGCCCTACGTCGGTGAGGAAGTAAGTGGACTGCTATCAGTAGTGTATTATTTCGATGTACTACTGTGGCTAAGTAATATACCTTAGGTAACGTATCTACGCTCTATTCTACCTTCCATAATCAAAACCACATGGCACATCTGCAGGAAACCGAGCGTTTAACTAAAATTGGTTACATTCTAATTGATGAGATGCGAAAGGAATGTCAGCCCAATTTCTTTGTAAGTTACATGTAATAAAGGTCTACATGTATATCATATATGACTATCCTTTGACAGATCAAGCACATGTATACAGTCGCTGCTGAGTGACTTTGTATTGTACTCTAGAAGTCTAGAAGTTGCTGACTCGCTGAATCGGATATAAGCCACCTTAAGCACATAGCTACTACGTAGTAAGTGAGATAATTGGATGGATCATTGGATCCATTCCCAGAGGCGATATCACCTTAGGGCATTAATGGGCTGCCACTACTACGTACTACGGTACACGGCTGGCCTAAGCTACCTAATTACTACCTAGGTACGTAGTACTATGGTAGATGCGAGATGCGTTAGGTACCTAAAGCCTACGCCCAGACACAGAGACCTCCACTCGTGACCGCCTGTTCGTTCACCAGCCTCCCATTGAGAAGAAGAAGCAGCAGGATATGGTCGGGTACTTGGATAGGTTAGGGAAGGATAGTAACTGAGCCACGGTACATTGCGGAGTACAAGGTAAGAGATCATACCCTCTCTACCTTTTTGAAGTCAACTTTCCATCTGTCGTATAGAATTTAATCGTCTTTCGAGGACGACATTACTGCATAGTATCTACCTTAAGACAATATAATAATGTTACCAGGGAAGGAGATCCCGCTTCTCAAAGATCGATGTGCGGGATGTGCACCCACTAATGCTGGATCTCGTCCATTTTGAGATCATAGAGCCTCACCGCAACAGGTTTTTGGGAACCATTCCCGCCCAACCTCGTTCGACTAGGAGGATCATCTGAGTCGTCGATCGCTATGTCGTCCCCTACTGACATCCATCCTCGGTCATCTAGAAGTCGATGGGCGAGAGGCTGGGGAAAGGGATGGCTACCTACCCTCTCCAGAACAGCAAATTGTCTCACACCTTTCGCGCTTCCTTATTCCTTTTTCATAGATTGGTTCTCATGACGCATTCCCGCTCAGACTAGCAACCCTTTCTTCTCGATGGCTTCTTTCTCTCCGACTTTCCTGTTCGAAAGCAGGGCTAGCTTATACCATTCGGGCTGACACCTGATCAGGATGAAGCACGACAAACATTTTGGAATAGATATGACTGGCACCCTCTAACCCTGAATTGAGCCTTCGAAAGGCCATTGATTCAAGCAATAGGAAATGGTAAATTACACGTCTCGACCATCTGCTTGCTGTCGCAGTGCCCCCGGGAGACCTGACATCGCTAGAATCAAACAGGCTCTCTCACCATGCAAACGCTCTTGAGTATAGCTGCATCCCTCCCGTACTTCCTCGGGTCGAACGATATCGTTTCCTGTTCTTGATATCCAAATTTCTTATACAAGGGTAGGCCTTTAGGAGATGCCTCCAGGCCAGCGATGATGCCCAGTTTGTTCGAAATATCGCAACCTATCTTGACCAGCATTGATCCTGCTCCTCGTCGTTGATGTTTCGGAGCAGTGTTCAACTTTTGCAGTACTATCATCATGTCAATTATGGAAGGGAACGAGAAGCGAGTCACTTACGAATATGGGGTCTCCTCCCAATGCATCGCTCACGGCCAGCCCATAGATTACCAAAGAAATCACTTGCAGACTCAACATTGACGGATTCGCCGAAGAGTTGTGGGACATCTGCAGCTGTTGGATAGCTGATCATATGGACATGTCCTTCGTCGTACAAATGGTACTGTGCAAACGCCACTATCTCATCATTGATGTCGGTATCAATGACCTTGAAATAACGAACTGTAGGATCCTCCTTCCACTCTGCAACATGGCGTTCAGTCTGCCGCTTGAAGCCGTCAGACCCCTCTTGCACCATCTTGAAAAGCAGTCCGGTCAAGGGAGAGTCGCCATATGAATCCCACTCGATGACATCGAACGTATGCATATCTTCATATACCCCCGGCACGACCTTTAGACCCATTTTGATAAGTGTACCAACTCTAAGAAAGCAACTGGGCCGTCACGCAGCGAACTTACAGGGGCCGGCGAGTACGAGATGGTGTGCCATTTGCTACCTTATGTACCCGTATACTGTGACCCCCAAAGATGACCCCCGTACGAGCTTTGGTGTGACCCCCAATTCGCTCGAGAGTACGACGTAGGAGCGCGATGCGCTTGAGGCGGGCCGTCAAGATGATGCCAGCAGTGCTGCCTAAACTTTCAAAGCTGCTCACTTAGGCAACCTCTTGGACATCAGCATTTGCTGTGTAGATTGCGCCCAACTAATAATTCGCTTTATTCATCAGACGCAGTCTGTGCCTCCCCGAGTATTGACAAGGACATACCTTGAATGTTAGCAAAATAAATTGAACAAGTGAAAGAAGTTTTTGATCGACATGGCCTCTAAGGAGCGGCGACGACCCCACCAACATACCATAGTACACCGCCATGACCATTAAAAAGCTTCTCTTAGGTGTCACGGGTGTGTCAGACGAACGCTATATTCTCAAGTTTCTGCATGCGTTTGTGTCCAACTCTGACTGGATGTACATATGTATGAAGTGCCGATATCAAGATATATATATGAGGTATTTCGTTGTATCCCTCGGAAGCATCGCAACAGAGGTCCGTTATGAGCCATGGCCGTCCTGAAGAGAACATGTTGAGCTGTGATGAACTACGCGATCTCCCCGACATGCTTGTTGTACCACGGGTGAATCTATCCGACATGCTGAAGCCCATGTCACAAACGATGGCTTTCTCTATGCTACTACTCATGGGGCCACTCCTTCTCTTCTGTGTTCCCTTACGGTCAATCCTCGATCCAATACTATCACCATGTGCTGCAGCTGATGCGGTTGTCGCTACATATATGCCGAGCGCGTTGCAGCAATACTACATTGGGAACTTAAAGCCAACGGCCTGCAGCCGTTCCATCGATCAGCCATCACTGTATACCAACCTGGTAGACCTGTTCTATCACCTCGGCGGGAACGGTCCATGGATTCCGAAAAGAAGAGATATCAGCAGTTCTGATATCGAGCGTCCACAAGGCTGCGAGATCGAGCAAGTACACATGGTAAGTCTAGGCAGCCTCTAGTATATATTCTATCACGGGGAAAATTTGCATGTCCAGGATACTAATCAAGGCAGATGTCACGACATGCAGAACGCTATCCAACCAAAAACGCAGGAGGCCGTAAGTGTGCTTTCATGGTGCTACTTCACATCGGACACTCACTGTCTTAGGGCATCTTGAATTGTTGCAGCGTCTTTCAGAATCATCCAGTACATTACACCCAGCCTTCGACTTCCTGTCAAACTGGACTTATTTCACCTCGTGGGAGAATCCTGCTTTTGAGCAATTGACATCCACAAGCCAGTATGCCGGAACACTTGAAGCCTTCAACACAGGCGTCAAACTACGCACGAGGTATCAAGAGTTGATCCCGATAGACGGGAGGTCAACTCGCTTGTGGTCCGCAAGCTCTGCTCGGGACGTTGCCACAGCGAGATACTTTGCTGATGGATTCTTCGGACGAGAATGGGAAACGGAGGGACTTGCTGAGCTCATAATCATCCCCGAAACCGCGGATCGAGGGGGTGACACCTTGACACCTGGAGATACGTGCTTGGAATACATCATGGACAAAGTTGAGGGACACGACAAGGGCTACGGTGTCCTAGCACATTGGCAAAGCATCTACATACAGTCAATCATCAAGAAGCTGGAAGGCGGGAACTCGAGCATCACCTTGACCCCTATTCATGTTTACAGTATGATGGAAATGTGTGGTTTCGAGATGCTTGTCCGTGATGGGGTTAGTCCATGGTGCCATCTCTTTGACCACAAGGCATGGATCAACTTCGAGTACGCTCGTGACCTTTTACATTTTTATCGTGCTGGTCCAGGCAATCGCTTCTCAAAAGTCATGGGAATGCTGTGGTTAAATGCTACCTTGGAAATTCTCGAGCAGGGTCCTGATGCAGGAACGCTCTTCTTCAGCTTCGTCCACGATGGTGACATCGTTCCAATGCTCTCAGCTCTGGGGTATCCCTCAGGTTCTGATGGATCGAATATGCCAAGTGATGAGTTACAGTTGGACAGAGCCTACAAAACAAGCGATATCATACCTATGGGAGGCCGGGTCATTTTGGAGAGGCTGAAATGTGGTACAGCTAAGGACCAGGGAATTTTCATTCGAATGAACATCAACGACGCGGTCGTGCCTCTGAGTCATCGCCAAACAGGACCTGGAGGTAGTACTAGTCTCGACGATCTGAGGGAGTATCTGAAGGAGAGAGCTGTGTTGGCCGGTGACTTTAGGGAGGTGTGTCGCCTCAATGAAGATGCACCAAGCAGAATATCATTCCTGCATCAAAGGCAAAAGAAAGCTGTACATTAAGTATATGTTTAGATTTCATCATACAATTCACGATCTCTCAAGCCGAATTAAATTGAATGAATACCTAATAATTACTGAATTCGGGTGGAGGCAGATCGGGGGGTAAATAGGTGCCCGAGACCCTTAGATCTATACTAACTCTAAGGTCCAAACTACAGCTACTACGTACCTAGGTAGGTCAGGCAGGTAGGTAATTAACGTACATGAAGGTATTGCTGTAATCAGCCAAATAGCAACCTCGACCCTTTCCCCACCAGAGCAAGACCCGCACCGGTTGCGGCCACTGCAGCAACGGTCATATTTACGAAGAGAAGACCAAAGTACCAAGGCATAATAAATACTGCTATACATTGGCCAGATGCTGACCTCACTCTGGTGAATTGAAGCTTTTTTTTCTTCCCGGCTCTGAAATATCACCCTCTCAACAACTAGTTGATCTTCAAGCACAGCTGCCATCTCTCCACGACTACTGCTTGTTCAGTTCGAACCCCTCGTCGTTACCAGATCTAGCCCATTTTTATTGCTGATTCTTTCTGATATCTGTATCTGTGTGGTTTATATCACAGATCATCTGATCTCCCGTTCGAGTCGCGATCATTTTCTATCATGTCACAGCCTCATACACCAGTACGCTCGGGCATGGAGCGCATGACCCGCGCAGGATCCATATCTGCTCCCGGTGTCAATGGAGATAATCTCCTGACGCCAGTCTCACCTATCAACGCCGGAGTCAATGGTTTCACTGCCATTGATTCGTTACCATTATTTCCACCATCGTTCATATCGCAAGAAATCAGAGATAACCTTCCGGAAGGGTATACGATACGGCCATTGAGAAGGACTGATTACAACTCCGGGTTTCTGAACGTGCTTCGTGTCCTGACGACAGTCGGTGATATCTCTCTCGAAGCTTGGAATGAGCGATATGATTTTATGGCGGCGAGGAATGATACGTACTATATCCTCGTCATTTGCGATGGGTCAGGTGAAGTCGTAGGGACCGGTGCAGTGCTTGTGGAGAGGAAGTTCATTCACGGACTAGGTATGCCATCTGCCTCCGTTGCTCATTCCCGTCAAACCACGTCGACATGCCCAGTCAAAGCCGAGAGGGAGACGCTTGCTGACCATATATTTCTTACAGGCTTGGTTGGTCATATTGAAGATATCGCAGTCGCGAAGAACCAGCAAGGAAACAAGCTTGGGTTGAAGATAATACAGGCTCTAGACAATGTTGCAAAAAACGTGGGCTGTTACAAGGTATGTCCAGCGCAAGGACCTCAGCTTCGAGGCTATCATGCTAAGCATTTGACAGAGTATACTTGATTGTTCTGAGGCAAATGAAGGATTCTATGTAAAATGCGGGTTCAAGCGAGCTGGGCTCGAGATGGCACACTACTACGACAGGGAGGCTCAATCCGGAAAAGTATCTCCATATCACAAGTCATAGAGCCATCGTTTTAACAGATAACGCTTTGATTCCAGTGTCTCCAGCTGAAACATCGCAGCATCGTTGCTTAGGAAGTGCATGAAGAATGGACAGGTCTGAACTTAGATATGGCGTTGTTTTGGTGTACAGTAAGGGGGTGAGGTGGGTCATGAGCGAGCAAGGTAATTACCAAAGAGACAGAGAGGACATCCTGTAGAGTATTCAATGAAGTGATCGTTCATTTGTATATGAGAGCAGGAAAACATTTGAACATTCAAAATAAGAGCAATATGTCTGGTAGTAGATGTGTATATCGTGGATCAGACAATAAGGATCTACAATGTATTTTGATGTTCTTTGGCATTATCGTAGTATGACGTGGGTTCTCCCTTATCGGAAAATCACCGTATCACCGTATCACCGTATCACCGTATCACCGTATCACCGTATCACCGTATCGCAGTATCGTAACTTGGTAAATAATTAGGCGGCGTTGCTGTGGAGATAACGGAACTTTTGTTGTTTGCTCCTTCTTTCAGAACGGCCCAGATTACTGGCGTAGTATATCCCTGTCACCGCTAACGCCTAACGCAAGGGCGTCACTTTGGCAAAGTCGCGGATCTTCACAAGCACAAAGCTGCTGCCCAATTGATCCCAACTGCATTTTATTTGTGTACTGCCGTGTGTATTTTCCTTTCAGTAGCAGCAGCAGGGAATTGTTGTAATTCTGTCAGTCGTTCGTTCGTTCTTCACTGCGGCCTTCTCTTGATCTCACTGTGAGCCATCTGTCCGCTTGTCTCATCTGTACCGCGGCGATCGGGTCCACGAAGTACGAGATGGCATTGAACCTGCCTATGTCGCTCTCTGGCAACGACCTCAAAATGCCTATGCCGCCTCCCCTGCTGCATACTCGATCAGGCAACGAAGCTTATGATCGCCCACAGACTCCCACACAACATGGCTTCACGACTCCCGTCCAAACACCACAAGGAAGTCCAAGCAAGCACCATGTGCCGCCGGGAGCCCATGACTTGCCCAATGTATTTGACAATGCGATGAAGTTGACTCCAGTATCTCCCGCGAAGCAGGGACCAGGGTCACCAGGCAAGCAGGGTCTTCGAGTCGCAGACGACAACGTCTCTCGAGACCCCTTCAATGATAGTGTCATTCAAAGTGGGACACCAGGAAGCCCTACAAGAAAGTCAAACAAAGAAAACACTCCTCCAGGAGGTCACAAATTTGGCAAGGATGTGGGCAACTTCCAGCAGAATGCGGCGGCCATCTCTCGTCAAGAACAATATCAATCCGTTGAGTCTAGGAGACCACAAACCCAACTGAAAGGTCTCACTCCGGAAGAGCTTGAGAAAGTTGACTTGCCCAAAGTCAGACGTTTGGCCAACGTGACCCAATTGTGTATGTTCGCTTATCCATAATTATCCATTCGCAAGCTAACAAATACAGACTTCCTAGACCACTACTTTGATCTTCTCAGTTATGTACATAATCGCCAAACACGTGAGACCGCTTTCAAAGCTTCGTTTCCACCGCCACCGGCAACATCAGCGGAGGAGTATGAGCCGGCGCTACAGAAATACCTGGGGCGCGAAAGAGCCAACCTCAGAAAGCGCCGCACTAGACTCCGCCACGGTGATTTCCAGATCCTGACGCAAGTCGGACAAGGTGGTTACGGTCAAGTTTTCTTGGCTCAGAAAAAAGATACCAAGGAAGTCTGTGCTCTCAAAGTCATGAGCAAGAAACTGCTTTTCAAACTTGACGAGATTCGGCATATTCTTACGGAGCGTGATATTCTTACAGCAGCCAAGAGCGAGTGGCTTGTGAAGCTTCTCTACGCCTTCCAAGATCAGGATCAGATTTATCTCGCCATGGAATATGTGCCAGGTGGTGACTTTAGAACACTTCTAAACAACACAGGCGTCCTGCACAACCGACACGCAAGGTTTTACATTGCAGAGATGTTTTCATGCGTTGACGCTTTGCACAACTTGGGTTACATCCATCGCGATTTGAAACCAGAGAACTTCCTCATTGACGCCACTGGCCACGTCAAGCTCACAGATTTTGGTCTTGCAGCAGGTATGCTTTCACCACTCAAGATTGAGTCCATGCGCATCAAGCTTGCAGAGGTTGGAAACACACCCGCTCCCTTCTGCAAGACACCCGTCGAGGATCGTTCTGCAGCCGAACGTCGTCAAGGCTACCGTTCTCTGAGAAGGCAAGATGTCAACTACGCCAAGTCGATTGTGGGGTCGCCTGACTACATGGCACCAGAAGTCCTTAAGGGGGAAGAGTATGACTTCACTGTCGACTACTGGTCATTGGGGTGTATGCTGTTTGAGGCGCTTGCCGGGTATCCACCATTTGCCGGTGCAACCGTCGATGAGACATGGCAAAATTTGAAGCGTTGGCAACGAGTGCTTCGCAAGCCGCAATATGATGATCCAAACTATTTCTTGTCGAAGCGTACATGGGATCTTATCACGCGCCTCGTTGCGGCGAAGGAGCAGCGCTTCCGCAACATCCAGGAGATCCATAAACACGAATACTTTGCTGAGGTTGACTTCGATGCCCTTCGAGAGCAGAAGGCTCCTTTCGTACCCGAACTCGACTCGGAAACCGATGCTGGCTACTTCGATGATTTTACCAGCGAAGCTGATATGGCCAAATACAAGGAAGTTCACGATAAGCAGAAGGCGCTCGAGGACATGGCTGAGCGCGGTGAGAAGATGAACAAGGCTCTCTTTGTTGGTTTCACATTCAGGTATGACGAAGAGCTTTCCGTGGTATTTCTTCCAACTAACCTGCCGATAGACATCGTAAGCCGAACGTTGATGAGAACGGCAAGAGTACAAGCCCGAGGAAGGGCATCGCGACGGATGGAAGTTTCGGGACCATATTCTAGACTGGAACACGTCAAATCCCTTTCCAGTCCTCTTTTCACGGCTAATTACGATGCGGGTATCTTTTCGTTTGGGTTTCATGATGTTATCAAGGGTTCATACGAGGTCTATGATTGGCAGGGGCCTGGGGCACCATTATTCTCCTTCTTGGGATGTTTTTCATACCGAAATTTGTGGGAGTTGACAGGGGATGGGATGGCCGGCACAACCTATGCTGGTGTACATCAGAATGGTGGTGGTGTAACGCTAGGCGGGTAAACACGAGGATCTCAAGGATAGGACGAGGCCAGCAGGTCCAGGTATTGTGTTTTCTTTTTGAGTATTGGTACATGCAAGTACACACGATGTTAGAATATGGGAATACGGATGATTGCGTTTTTGATGAATTGCCATTGTCATAGGCATTGTTTATTATAGGTTGACTTATTGTCACAGTTTTGTAGCATTCCAACAAATTTATTTTCTTAGGTGCCACATGGTAGGCCCGGCATACATCTGTATTCGGTTTCATATTTCCCAGTAAGTAAATTAGTATTAATAGATGAGATCGTGAGAATAAATGTCAAGTGATTGCAATAGATAGAGAGAGCCCTTTCTAATGACTTATGTACCTAAGGTAGTTATTCAATAGGCTATGAAGGTAAAGTTATGTAATTATTGCTTGATCTGATCTCCCGATTGGTGATGTTGGTTTTAATTGCTTGCCTAAACTTAGTTGGTTCCTGGTTGCCCCGTACAACCATTCCTAACACTATACTGCATTTGGGAATTTGCTTTTCTCACTAAGGTACTTTACTCGATTAACCCACGATTTTACCTAGGTAAGTTATGTCATAGCTATCGTTGGTAAGTACCTTGGATAAGAGAGAATTGGTTGGAGTGGATTGGATTGGATTGGATAGGTGCTGTGGCAACCGGAGAATTATCTCTTGTGGTGCACTACTACACTACTGACTAGCAATCGTTTCGGCTTATGTTGGATTGTGTCGTCGTCGTGTTGTTGATTTACTTTACATGTGAAGTTGAGGTACTAAGAAGGTTAAAAGGTATAACTCTTGTTTGGTAAAGAAAGACAGGGGGAGAAGAAGGGATTGGATAGGATCAGGCTATTGATTGTATGAGAGAGAACGGAAGAGAAAAAAAAAAGGGAAAGAGAAAAACGTTTGCGGAAGTAAACGAGATCGGTGCGACGACGACGAGAGGCGCACGAGATACATACATACCTCACTGACTCACTCACTACGACACTCAATACCTTCACACAGCGGCAATCAATATTCAGAAGAGAAACGAAGAATATCAATCGCGACGAAAACAATACCCCGCCAACTACCCATCAACCCGCAGCTGTTGAACTGAACTGGTGAAGGAAGAAAGACTTTACTACATACATCTACAACGACGACGATTATTCACTGACCAACCAACCCACCATCGCACATCATATCTCTTTTCACAAGATATAACAAAGTCAGACAAAACAGACAAGACAAGACAGACATAACACACATCGTTCTTTCAAAAAAAGGGAAGATATTATTCACTGTCTTGATCTACCACCGCGGGGTCTGTCAGAAGGAAAAAGAAAAAGCCGCGCCCTAGGAGGAGAAGAAGAAGAAGAAGAAGAAGAAGAAGAAGAAGAAGAAGATAAGAAAGGAATAACGTCGTCATTGTTGGTGCATGCGCGTGCATCGCGACAGTCAAAGAGGATTGAACTTATTGTCGTCGTCGTTATCGATCGATCGACGACTTGCTTTCGATCGCTTGAGATCTCAAGTAACTCAGAAAGCCAAGAGGGAAGGGCTAGTAGCGCAGAGAGATGGCTACTCAAGAATTAACGTCGGCGTTGGCGTCGGCGGAGAAGTATGATGTTTTGGAAGTCATCGGTATGTCTTTTACTTTCGTCTTGTTTCAGTTTTGGATCTCTCTACTCTCGTCAAGTAGGATGTATCATCCGGGGGTGTGACGATTCAGCTGACAAGGATTGAACAGGTCGTGGATCGTTTGGGATTATAAGAAAGGTTCGGAGAAAGAGTGATGGTCATGTAAGTTGATATGCATCGAGCAGCGAGAGGTCCTTCGGTCTGGGGCATGCACCTAGTCCAGGACAGTAAGGGAGTAACGAACAGTCGCTAACATCATACCGACAGATCCTCTGCCGAAAGGAAATCGCCTACCAGAAAATGGCTGCCAAGGAACGTGAACAACTCGCTGCCGAGTTTAGTATCCTCTCATCTCTCCATCACCCATACATCGTCCAATACTACCACCGCGAACACCTGAAGATGACCCAAGAGCTGTACATATACATGGAGTATTGTGGCGGCGGTGACCTGGGTAGCGTGATCAAGAACCTCAAAGCGACAGGTGAATATGCGACAGAGGAGTTCGTCTGGAGAGTCTTCGCGCAGATTGTCGAGGCATTGTACCGGTGCCATTACGGTGCTGCGGCTCCTGAGGCGGGGAGTGATTTGGCGAGAGCGTCGAGGGAGCTGAAGAGACAGGTCACGACTGCAGGACCATTGAAGGGGAAGGCAGAGAGTGTTATGATCTTACATCGGGATCTGAAGCCGGAGAATAGTGAGTGCAACTCCATTTACGTGCCATTCTTCTGATCTGCTGCTCTCGACTGGAACTTGACGTTTCCATGGCTGACTTTGATTCTGCAGTCTTCCTCGGGGAGGACCAATCGGTCAAACTTGGCGACTTCGGCCTGTCGAAGCAGATGCAGTCCCACGACTTCGCATCGACATATGTGGGAACACCCTTCTACATGTCACCTGAAATCTGTGCCGCCGAACGGTATACCTCCCACTCTGATATCTGGTCCCTCGGTTGTATCATGTACGAGCTGTGCACCAGAGAACCACCGTTCAATGCAAAGACCCACATCCAGCTTGTACAGAGGATAAGGAAGGGTGAATTCAAGGACTTGCCGGATTGCTATTCGAAGGACCTGAAGAACGTCATCGCGTCTTGTTTAAAGGTCAATCCTTTGCATAGGCCAGACACCGCATCTCTTTTGACGGTTCCATATGTTTGGATCGCTAGAAAGGGCCGTGAAATGGTTGAATTTGGCAAGATTCTCAAGACCAAGGAGGAATTGGCTGTACAGAAATTGAGACATGCTGAAGAGCGTCTCGCCGCGGTTGAGGCCGATCGTGCGAAGATGAAAGCGGAAATAGACGCGTCGATAAGAAGAGAGTGGGAACTCAAGGCGCGGCTTGAAATCGATCGACAAGTTGCAACCGAATTGGAACGATTAAGGCGTAAGTTCAATCTCGAGGTCGAAGAGAAGGTCCAACACATCATGGCGAAACAACAGAACCAGAAGGGAAGTGTTGAGCAGAGAGCCCTCAAAGAAATCAGCAATCCTCCAGCGGCAACTAAGGAAACTCAGGAGCCGAACCCCTTTTCATCGGTGTCCGTATCGGGGGAAGATGACTTCCCATCAACGACAGATATCACCGACCTGAGCAGCTTGTCACTTGAATCACCTTCTTCATCGCCCACTAAACCAGCACAGACTAAGAAGTCTTCGAAGACCCCCTTCACTCGATCGAAGACGACATTCGAATCTCCTGCAGATGTTCAAATGAACGAGGCGTCTCCAATGTCTATCTCTTCACTTGCTTTGTCACCACGTCGCAATGCTAACGCACAAGCACAAGCTGCCGCACATGCTGGCAACAAAAACATCTTTGCGGAAGCCAGTGTTAAGCAAAAGGTTGCAGCTGCTAAATGGGAGCCTACTGTGGCCTATACATCAGATTCAGAGGATGAAGACGGTTTCCCAGATCTACCTTCACCCACTCGCCCCAAGAGCAATCAAGCCGATCCTTTCAAACGACCTGGCATGGCTTCTCGACAGCACACCACTGCAACGATGCAAAACCTCAATGCTAAACCAACCCTTTTCCCGAGTGTTTCGAGCAAGGGCGCTGCGATCCGTGCTGCTGCTGCCACGGCAATTCAGTCGAATATTCCCAGTACACAGACCATGCCCGACCTTCGACAAGAAGCTACCGGAGTGCATACACTGAGAAAATCTCCATCTCGTCGCCTTTCAAAGATCCCTTCGTCGACTACTCTTTCTGCAGTGAGTGAAGCAGGTTCCCCAACTCGTCTTCCTTCGAAGCAGCAGCAAGCCACATCCTTTGCTATGCGTGCGGCTGAAGCAGATAAGGTTGGCCAACGAAACACAATCGGCGGGAAGACACTGGTAGAGCTTGCTCATGCAAGAGCTGGTGGCCGACCATCAAGTGCGGATGCTAAGTCTGGTTCAGGCGTCAAGGTTGCCACTGCCGTATCAGCTAAAGATGAAGTCCCTATCTGGGATCCTGAAAGAGACGAGATGCCTAGTCCATTCTTGGTGAGGACGAGGGCTATCAGAGGTCTGCGATGATCGAATGACAACCGTGACCAGGTCTTATGAAGGGAACGCGATGGGATGAGGGTATGTGACGTGACTTGATGTGAGTGTCAATGATGTTGCTGTGGGAAGCCTCTTGGACACGCCTCCTTTCAGTGGCCGCTCTAGGGTGGGTGACTAGGTTGAAAAAGCAGCGTGATTCTATCAGTCAATGCGCTACATGCTTGCTTTGCATATTGCTGGCGTTTGGAAATGTGCATTGTTTCTTTTGTTGTTGTCCAACCTTGAGGAAAACAGGGTTACAAGGTGCATGATGGCAGTTTTACGTTTTATCCTTACACATATATACCTGTTGGCTTTCCTTACTTTTCGGGATGAAAAACGTTCCCTTTGTTTCAGTCTCTGTATTTTCTGTTCAAGATGTTTCTTGTGGAGGGTTGATCAGACAAGAGTTTGCAGGATAGTGAACAGCTGTGGTCTAAGAAAAAGGAGTGGACGAGACGGATGCAAATGTACATCTAGACAATCAATCTTCTCCTATAGACCGAAAATCTCTCTGAAAAAGCCTCTTTATACATACATACACACCTATCCCGTTATATGTAGAGGACGTGAGTATGATGCTAAGTTAGATTGTTCAGCCGAGACATGAAGAGAGCGGAGACGTCCAAAGCGGAGAAGAACAGAACCTCGGACGACCATCGATCCGCAGCAGCAGCGCGCATGAAGCCATTTCGTCGAGTACGCTTTTTGCACACTTAAAACGACTTAAACCTATCTACGTTCATACCTACACTGCGCAACCTGGGAGTCAATTATAACGACTTTTCTCACGCCTCTCCGCCTTCCCGTTGCCTCACCCGCAGAACAACACTTTTTTTGAGAACTGGGCCGGAATGGCGACTTCAGCGACTTCAGCGACGCTGACGCGGAAATTGACTCGCCGAGAGATGTTGATGGGGGTATTGATAGTCGGGATAATTTCATCTGGGGCGGTCGGTGGCGCAATGATCAGAGAGGACATGCAGATTAGAAAGGTTCATTTTTTTTTTCTCCCCCCTTCCTCTTTCCCCTCTTCTCAAAACGCTTCTCAATTATGTACGTTGCTTGATTTGATGGCTGGTTACTAACATTAATCTATGAATCACCAACAGAAAAAAGCGAACTTTGCATCATTACCGCCGCCAGAGCAATTGGTGGTGCTCGAGGAAGCAAGAGAAGGCCTCTTGAAGAAACAATTCGTGTTGGAACGGAAGCTGGAGGAGGCGAGGGCGCAGAGGGCGCTTAAGGAGAGAGGGAGTGAGATTAGAGGAGAGGCTGGGTTAGGGAGGATGGGGCAGCAGCAACAACAACAGTCTTCGACGAACGGCGGCGGCGGCGTGGGTCAAGGTACGACGACGAGGGGGACACTGCGGGTTGATGCTGCTGGTGGGAGCCAGAAGGAAGACGCGGGGACGAGGTGGAGGAAATGGGTCGGATTGCAATGAGACATGAAGTTGCAAGTATGGGGTCTTGGATTACACCAAGCCATCCATCATCTCGAGATTATGGGCTCTCGCACTACAGCAGTCGCGCCGCTATATGAGCTACGACGCCGATTCGCCATGCAAGCTCCAATGATGATACAAGACAATGATCTTATGATTGGAGTCTGACCGTTCGGCAGTTGAAGATCTCACCTGAAAGCCCCCAAGTGCGCCTTACCTGTCTGTCTATCACAAATCTACAGGGTCCAAACCCACAGCGCCGCGCAGGCACTGCTCCGGGATGCGAGCACTGGCTCCCGAGCTCGTGCAGAGATTGAGGTGAACTGACGCCAAAAAGGAAGTTTGAAGGTCTGAACAGTCGCACTGGTTGGCAGGTCCACATCTGAACTGGTATTGAAAACACCAAATTCGATGACATCGACCTGGTTCGGTATCTCAGTACAAAGAGAGCAGACAAGTCAGCAAATTGGTCCAACTATATCTACTATGGCCACGGTCGACTTGGCATCGGCCATTGATGCCCGCGACGCTGCTGACCGACGCACGATGGACAAGAACATATTCGAGGACTAGAGGAATGGGATAGAAGCGGATGAGGAAAGATCTTAGGGCATAGCAGCCATGCCTCAATTTGGTCATAGAGAATGACCCATACGAGATGGGTGTTCCTTGTTAACGAGGTCGTGCTCTATAGGCAGAAGTGATGAAGCGAGCAGCATCCCTGTCTTACAAGACATATTACTCGGCATGCTAGTACACAACGGACTCGTTGAGTGCGGAGAGGAACAGGAAGAATCCCGCAGAGCTGTCATGATTGCTGTAAACATTATATGTCACATGACGAGTGAGGCTGATTGCGGTCCTTTGGTCAATTGGGAAGGTGGTGAGTGAGCCCTGTCACCCACGACGAAGGCACCAGACCACAGTAGCGTACGTAGACAATGTTGATAATGCGTGAAACCTTCAGGACTCCTGTTCGTATCGTTCTTACGACTTCTTCGGCATTCCTTTTCCACACCAGAGACAAGCCTGGCGAGAAACCCACCGAAAGTCCATCCACCATGTGTACTCAAGTCTGGAAGAGGGCGATTTGTTCAAACCCGGGATGCCGCACCGTGTACTCTGAGTATCCAGGCGATCTCGAGCAATGCGAAGACGCGCTCCGAGGAGGGAAATGCGCCACGAAGAGAACGGAAGAGTTCCTGGTCCTCTCGAAGGGGATTTGCCACAAGTGCGTGCTGGAGAAGCAGCGAAGGCAGAGGGAGAGGCTGCAGTGTGATGATCCGAACGATAGAATTCTGTGGACTGGTGGCCGAGAGAGATGTTGATCAGTCTGTAGTACATTGTTGGATGCGTTTCTTCTGCTCGCAAATCAGTGCAGGCCGTGCACCCTCGCACTTCCATCTTGCCAAAACAAGGCAGAGTGGAAAGTGGGACAGATTCCAAATTATTGCTGTTCAATGTTACACATGAAAGAGTCATAAAGGGGTGGCCTCAAAAGCAGATCAGCTTCTCACTATGCAGCCTGCCGTGACCCTCAGCAGGTCAGAAGTTTGAAATGAGCCATTCAAGGACAGAGAACCCAATCGCGGGCAGGATCCCACTTGGACACATCTAGACTCATCATCTTGCACCAACCATCATGCTTCCACCCGAAAACCTCATTTGAATGCATCAAGACAACGGGACAGATTCATAAGACAGGTCTCATGTTCACCTTGTCCAATCCGAAACACACACACACCAGCTTCTTCCATGTCGGGAATGAAATTCGTTAGCATGTGAGATGCTTGGAGATTGCCTTGAGACAAGAAGACAGTATCAAACATGGTCAATTAGTGAAGACACTAACAGATATTCAACGCGGTCTTCAATTGCAGACCTCTCTGTGTCAGCGGTCAGTTTGTACCATGTTGCAGCAACATCCTATAAGCAGCTTGCGTCGTACAAAAAACACATAGCAATACTATGTAGCTGGATGTTTGAACAATTGTTTGCTGTTCCGATCACAAGCGCAGTATAGCCGCACGACTCTCGGGTATATAAAAGCGAATTGCAGAGGGCAGTCATCATCTTCGTAGCCAACTTCAATATCTTTGCATGCAACCCCGGATAGTCAAATCTCGCCTGTTTGATCGCACAGTCACGAGGTGTGGAGGGGTCTGCATGACTCTGGCTTACGGCGTGTTCGACCGTCGGGCAACCCCTGTCTCATCTGTTCAAATCCAATGAAGCCGAGCGAGCACTTTTGATTATTGACGGAAAGGACATCCTGAAGTACTACACACTACCACAGTAGTAGTGATAGTTGGGGTCTGGCATAAATACCTCGTGACACGGGTTTGTGCGAGGGAGGACGGTTGTTGATGTATAAGTTATTTATCTTTTTCAATTTCTCATCTCTTCAAAGATATGGAGATGAAGGTGTCCGTCTCCAGTACTTCAGGCCCCTGTTCAACTTTGTTTGTTTGATCAGCGACCTTGCTTATCTCCGTTAACGGCATCTCAACGGGACGGCGAGTGGTCGGCGAGTGGCCTGGAGATCAAGAGTCCAGAGATCAGATAAAGACGTAAATTCACACGCTTATCGTCGCTAACCTTCCAAGCATCAAGTAAGCGCCATAAGCATCGTGGGTTATTGGCTCTTCGGGGGATCAACTGCTCCACTGATAGCCTAGAAGGTTGGCAGTCTATCGCTAAACAATCGCCTAATGTTATCTCTCAATCGAACTCAATGGACGCCCCAAGCTTCTGGCCTGGCTCGCCTGCCGCTGCTACTCATACTCATACTACCCTGCGTCTCTACGCTTACAATGTGATGCAACCCATTCCCAACTACGGCTACCCTCCCTCGCCTTCCTCTCCATCCGCCAACTACCACCCCCAAAATCACGACACACATCAATTCTCTCAATACTGCCGTCAATTTCGATACACCGCTGCTGCTGCTGCTGCTGTCAAGCCGAGAATCACACAAGACGATCAAGACCCGAAAGTCGTATCTACCGTTACCGAGGGTTCGCCGAATGCACTCGCGGAGATATCAGCTTCGCGCGATAAGGCACACACGACACATGTCAACGTAGAATTGCGGTCGTATTCCCTCCCTGACGAGCAAAGGCGCATGGATACGATCACAATCCCCTCGCCGACTGCGTTTCTTGCGGATTCTCCTGTGTCTTCCAAGGTATCGATTGCTCCTGCACCTGCATCTGCACCGCCATCTCTCCAGCCGGCTCCCACGGCTCCCGCTAAGACGCCAATCAGCCGTAATCCAAGCACAACAACCACAGGCCTAGGGACAGCGTCTAGTGGCGTTTCCAAGCCCAAGCAAAGTAAGAGCCGCAATGGCTGTATAACGTGCAAGGCCAAGAGACTCAAATGTGATGAAACGAAACCGGAATGTCAACAATGCTTCAAGCGGAAAGTTACTTGTGGAGGTTATAAGAAGGATTTCAAATGGCGGTCTTTCGAGGAGACGACCTTTGTGCACAAGCCTGCATCAAAGAACAAAAAGGCCCCTTCACCTCCTCCTCCTCCTCCTCCTCCACGTCAGCCACAGAAGGCCGCACCTCCAGCGACCTGCTCGTCCCCCTCGGAGACAGCAAGTTGGGAATCGAAGACGGAAGCAAAGCGTAGCTCTTCGCCTAGTCCCTCGACGTTGCAGCCGCCATCCCAACAGCAACTCGAAGATGATGCTGCCCAGCATTTCTCGACGTCTATGGACGACGGGGGGCTGACAATGGGGTTTGATCCGCACATGCCGCCTTTCTTTCTACAAAACGCGCTACAGGACCTTGATTCACATTTCCACATTACTGGTCTAACTCCCGAAGCTCAGATGCCAGACATGAGTGATCTGGATGCTATGCACCATTCATACACCGCTGCTTCCTCTCCACGGCTCATTGATCTGCTCCTGCCAGGCACAGATATGAACCGTCCTCCTCCACCAAATGAACAGCGACCACCAGATTCACCGGCAGGCTCATACCAACCAAGATCATGGCATTCTTCAGGGGAAGGTATACAAATGGACGAGGACATCGAGGAAATTATCCGCTCAGCAGGACCTGGAATCGAAGATCCCCTCGATCTCCTAAATTCTCATGCCGATCATCCAGTCTGGTTTCTGCAGGGTGGTTCCCCAGCATTATCGAATGCTTCTTCAGAATCCGACGTTAGGCCAATTCTTAGATCCCTGAGAAGCAGCACTAGCGAGCTCATTGCTGTCAGGTTCAATGAAGACACTTGCGGTATCCTATCTGTTAAGAATGGCAATATGGAAAATCCGTGGCGGACCATGATTTGGCCCTTGGCCCAAGAATCTGAGGCTTTGAACTCTGCTATTAGTTCTCTGACTTCGTTTCACATTTCGAAGGGAATTGACGAATCTGGTCGGATGGACAACTTTGGTCGCAAAGGCTTGAAGCACATGGTCGAGAGCATCAGGCATCTCAACATGGGCCTCAATGACACTAGGACTGATATCTCACTGGCTACTACGCTTGTGCTTGCATTTGCAGAATCATGGGATCGGGGTGATCGTCCTATAGCCACCGGGATCCAGCACCTTCGAGGGGCCAAGTCTCTTGTCAAACACGCTTTAGGGAGTCATCGAGCGCAGGGATCCGACTTGAACAAAACACCCCTTCTCCGGTTTCTTATCAACACGTGGGTCTACATGGATGTTATCGCAAGGCTTACGTCTGTCAGCAACGATGATAACAGCGACCTCCAAGATATTGTCTTGGGTGTAAACAATCCATTGGAAATTAACGAGGTCGATCCCCTTTTGGGGTGTGCAGCAACTTTGTTTCCTATCATAGGGAATGTGGGATCATTGATTGGTATGGTCCGACAGGCGCCGAGCAACGATCTGAACATCATCTCGCGAGCAAGTGAATTGAAGTCATTACTTGAACAATGGGAAGCGCCAGATCCCTTTCTCTTTGAGAGCCCTGAGGATAGAGACTCCAACGTACAACATTCCCTGCAGACAGCTGAGGCATACCGCCACGCCACCCTCCTATATCTCCATGAAGCAGTTCCAGAGATCCCTTCTAAACCATCCGAAGAGCTTGCAAAGAATGTCCTAAGATACCTTGCCACAATCCCGACCACATCTCGCGCGACCATTACCCACATCTACCCATTGTTGGCCGCTAGCTGTAATGTCACGCTGGACAGTGACCGCAAGTTTTGCATCGACAGATGGAGTGCCGTCACTTCAAGATTGCGGATAGGAAACGCCGACAAGTGTGTCGCCGTAGTTGAAGAGGTCTGGCGTCGTCGAGACGCATATGAGGGCGAAAAGCTGGAGCGTTTTCGTATACGTGAGCAGAATAGGTTGAGCACAACGTTTCCACGTGGTTACATGGGCAACACCGGAGAGAAGAGAAAAGCGTCCGCGGACGATTTACTAGATGTAGATTCTCTCCTCACTTTCGGGATGGATTCGAGCTTTGATGAGCCCGCGTACGCACAACCCGGTACGAAGCGTCGTGCTGTCGATGGTGAGAGGAGTGAGCCGATGCCGATCCCGCGGAGGATGCCTTCGCTGCCACAGAACCCTACTGTAGCTGGAAGAGCACCACCATCTTTTGCACAAGATGCCGGTAGAAAGAGATCTACTGGCCGGTCTGAAGCAAGCATGGATTTCGAGTACACGGTTCGTGGCCGTCTGCATTGGGTAGGGGTGATGGCTGATTGGAACTGTGAAAGTATGGACACCATCTCTTTTTTCAATCCTGCTCTGCTCCGGGGGTTTTATTTTTCATACTGACAATGGCAACAGTTTTACTTGGTTGACTTTGTTATACCTCCCTGGCTGATCACTCTCTTTGCGCTTTTGCAAGGCGGTTCCCCCGATCGGTGGGGGGTCCCGACCCGAGAACAACCATGACGCCCCAGGCGGGCGTGCCTCCGATAATGTTCGAGCTCTTGAGCTAGCTTCATGGCTCCAATCTCGAGGCTTTCACGAAATGCTTCAAAATCGGCATCATTGCTGGGCACCGGAGAAATCCTTGTGGGCACTTTCGAGAAGGTGATTGGAGTGTTCCGCCGAGATGGCGTGGATGGTCCCAATGGGTTTGTCAACCGTGGCGATTCTGTGGCAGCTCGATTACTCTCTGGCACTGTTTGTTTTCTTTGGCGCAAATCTTCAGACACAGGCCTGGCAAGGAAGGCTTGCATGCTAGCGAGATATAGATTTAGCTCGCGCCGCGCTTCGTCATTATCTGCGATAAGTTCTCCTACAGTGAGGGAAGTTACTGGTTTCGCATTTGGAGTCATGGTTGCTCGGGACGATGACCACTTTTATCACGCTCAAACAAGATACTTGCTGGGCTTGACGATAATGTTAGGATGTCGCTTTGGATATATGAGCTGTTGCGTAGGAGCTGGATCGGTCGGTTCCGTCTACCTATCACGTTGTTGCTTTTGGAGTTGGGTGTGATTGTTTGATTTGATGCTGCTTTCGGTTCTTAGATTGTCTTTTGGCAATACTCTAGCAAGGCGTAAGGCGTTCTGGTTTTCTTCTGCGGATCAGGAAGTCCAGCACGCAGTGTCCGGAGTGAAGTGGCCTGACTACCTTGAACTTTTTTGCTCCGGCGTGCAAACGAGTATATTCCTTGACTGACTATATGTTACGGGCAAAGATCCAGACGAGAGTCGAGTGGATCGCAAATGAAATTTATACCTCAAACGAACAACACTTGCACAAAGGTACTCGGCGCAAGGACAATTGCTGGTAAAAGCACACGATATGTCATAGAATTGCTATAAACCTGCGCCAGTGGGCAAAGAGAAGAAAGGTTTTTGATGAACACGACGGTTGTATGAGATGGTACAAGTACCAAGTCTCTAGTCGCGCATTTAACGATATCGAGTGAAAATTACCGTATGGCACGTGGTTACATCACACCAATGGCCTGACCTACGAGCATCGCTATGCGATATTGGGATGAGAACCGACAATCTGTCAGAGAAAATTACCCACAGCCCCAGTGAACTACACAACGCTATCAGAATGTGAAAAGAAATCTCTTCAGGAAAGATGCGCTTCCCTTGACGGCATTAACTTGCGGCCGCTTGGACGGAAAACATGGGGAGGGGGGGATAGGACTACTACTTTTGTTGGTTGATTTGACAGTACTTAATAGTCACTGGCCGATCCCCCTCAAAGACGAAGCCAAATTCTTGTCCGACGGCGTTAGGAAGAGGCCAACGTCGACTCCGAGTGTTAGAGATCATACTGGGTGTTTAACCTACTTAGGTAGGTCGATGGTTCGTTCGTACGCAGTTCGCCGACAGTCGAAATCCACATTTTGCTACTCCGCGCAACTTCGACTGTTGAGAGCAGAGCAGACCTGAGCTGAGGGAGCTCGGTGGGCAATACGTCAGGCATCAACAAGTCACCACAATACCGACTTTCGATGCATAGACATGATCACGCAATTGCCGGACACGTAGCCTCAGTATACCCTTGTCTATATCTCACCAAGATCGACGCTTCATCAGGAGGTCTGACAGAGCCGCTATGGTAAACACACATCGGCAGTCTTCATATGAAACCTAGCATAGCATTGTGATCAGGCTGCGAGAGATGGAAGCAGGCCTTTCGTTCTACGGTGATAGGAGAAAGTCTCGGCAATTTCTCGAGCAACAGCGGATGTATTTGAAATGCTCAACACAGACAGCTCTTTGAAAATTCGCCACTTGGTCCTTTGGTAACTGGGGACTGACTCGACAATAGATAATATAGCAGGGAATGGGGTCTAGAAGGTTTCTTCCTATCTCAGTTGAAGCGGTGGTCCCTTTTACCTCACCGTTTGCCCCCTCGCCAGCTGGTAAAGTGATATAAGGATGTTCTCAAAGAGAAAAATGCAGGCCTTTTCGAGGCTTGCAGTTGCAGGTTGTCGCATCCGCTGTCAACTTACCAGATGGGAATATCTATCCGGTCTTGCGCTAAACCTAAGAAGGGCACAAATTCCCTGCATTGCCCCGCATCCACGATAAGATAAGTGAGTGAGTGGTGCCGATAAGAGATTACGATCAGAGACGAGGGGAAGATCGGAGGGGTTCACTCACCTTCGTTATCGATTTGCACAATCCGTCTCATTATCAACTCACATTTCCAATTTGAAGAGGAACGATTTCGGGGGAAGGAAAGAGAGGGTTTGGTTATCTTGTTACTCTTGTCTAAGCCAAAGTACGTAGTATGTTGGATTGGATGGTGTTTTGTGATGCATTACCCTGCGAGTTCGCAACACCGCTCTCCCAAGCCAATTCTCCACCATACCTGATTAATGCCTCTGAGTAAAAGTGTGCAACCATTCTTGTGAAACCATTACCGTAGTAGTAGTAGAAGAAGAAGACAAACATCTATCCGTTCTTAGTGATAGTTGATGATAACAGCGTGTCCCTTTTTCGTTGGTGATAGAGGGCTGAATGAAACAAGGGAAGTCTGAGCTCAAGTAGGAAATTGTATTGTACACACAAAAGTGATCATCATCATCATCGACCATCCAGATAGCTTCGCTTCCTTTCTTTGGCCCTTATCTAATAGTTCATCACTTTTTGTCCTGTTCCTGAAATCTATAATAAATATCCTATTCGTTCTCTCTCTCTCTCTTTCTTCTACTTATCGAACCAATACATCGATTCACCTGAAGTTGGGTAGCATCGACAGCAACAGTATAACAACAGGTCAAAGAGGAAAAACCTTCCCTCCCATCACAAGTGAGTATAGTCCTACACTCCTGTACACCTCTGCACATAACAGGACCTATTGTTCCCTTCTTGCTTGCTATATACACATACATTATCCTCTTCCCGATCCCCCTCGAACTTGTACAAATACCCTCCCCCTCTTCTTCCCTCTCCCACCACCACCACCACCACCATCATCACTTTCCTCAAAAACTAACAATGGGAAACCTAATCAGCAAAACCAAATCTACTCTCAGTTCATCTCCTTCCAAACCCACAGCCGAAAAGATGTCTTCAACCACTCCACTCGGAATGACCTACTACGAGGGCGCGCAGTTCAAGTTCACGCCACCACAGATCGCGCCGTCGCACTTTTTGGGTGATTTGTCTACCAGGTAAGAAAATCTTTTGGCGCACACATTTTCTATGCCAATCCCGGAATCGGGGTGAGAGGGAGAGGAATGCTAATGTGGTGTAAATTGTTGATAATAGCACCGACACCGCCGCCCCAATAACCTCGGGGTTCTACAAGTTCGAGTCCGGAAACCCACTGGTTTACGAATACACCTACGACGAGGTCCGTTTCTCTCTTTCCATTTCCCCCTTTTGCTTTTCCTGTCACTCTTTCTAACACGTGTACACAGATGAAAATCATCGTCGAAGGCGAAGTCTTCATCAGCGACAAGACGGGCCAAAAGGTCCACGCCAAGGCCGGCGATTCCTTTTATTTCCCAAAGGGTAGCATCATCACGTTCGAGACCCCGACTAAGGGGTTGGCGTTCTTTGTCGGACAGAGGAAGCAAGGTGGTGGTTAGAAAAAGGAGGAGAGAGAGAAACGAAAAAAAAAAAATGAATTCATCAGGGTTATTATAGATAAAGGGAATGTTGATTTGATGAGAAGAATTTATGATTTTTTTTTAGCACTGTATGGGAACACAAAAGGAGGGGTGATTCTATAAGTTATATAGAAAACCCGAATTCCTTGCATTGTTTCTTCCTCAATCAAGGCCATAACTTCACTTCCTGCCACTCTCCCAACGGCTTCCCAATTCCTCCGGATCCATCACCGCCGCCCGCCTCGCTGCTGTTCAACGTCCATTTGGTTCTCCGCGACTTCTCCGGATCCGACAGATCGATCATCTCGACGACTTCGGGCGCGATAACGGCGACGCGGAAATTCCTGCGCGCCACCGGCTCGTCGTCGAGGTCTTGTTCGGCCGGTTGTCCCATTTTCTCCTTGCCGTTATCACCGCTTTCGTCGGAGACGGGGGTGCCGGGTGGGGGGTTCTTGAAGCTGCCTCGCATGACGGGCGAGAGGTTGGCGAAGTGTGAAAAGACCTCGCGCTTCCAGCTCCACTCTTTTTCCTTGTCGCTGTTGTGTCTGGGTGCGTGGCGGAGGTATCGTTGTAGTTCGGCTTTGACGGTGACGGTGCCGCTGTTCTGCTGGGGGCCCGCGCTGTCGCTACCTTCGAGGTCGTCGGCGGCGAGCAGCCAGCATCTCCCTGTGATGCGCCATTGGCACACGGTATCTTTTACCCAGTAGCAAGCCTCGACGTAGCCCCCGCCCCCGGTTCCCGAGCGCGACTGCTCCAATGTGCCCTTCCCTGGTCCTGTAGCGAAGATGTCGTATACCTTACTCATCCGCGCATCGGTGGTGAAAGCCGGGCAATCGGAGTCGTATACATGGGGGTTTGGCGGATACGTATTATGCTTGTTCTCCGGGAGCGGACTGGCGAAGAAACCGCGGTGAATGCAGGTGCGTGTCCGCGGGAGACCGTCGTGGGTTACGGTAGCGAGGGAGAGCTCGGGTGAGGGCATCTTGGAGACGTGAGATTCAAAGAGAGGTTTCCAGGGCGCCACTGATGTGGCTGTTGGATGCGATGAGGATGTCATGGTCGAAAGGAGACGAGTGAGGCGATGTGATGCTGTTCGGATTGCCAGCTTGGAAGACCTGTCTGGGAGAAATAACTTGACAGAAAAAGAGATCGGGTTACAGACAGTAAGAGAGATGTGACAATTGGATATTAAGTACAAAGACTGACTAGAGCGCATACGCTACCCTCGAGTCAATTACAATATGATCTGAAGATGAGGATATGACCTTGATGATTTACTGATGACGTGGATGACTTCAGAAGCTCTTCGTTTCACTTTCTTATCGATAAAGATAAAGCCTCGTTAGATCTGGATATCATATTCGGTTTAGCGCGTTCTTCACAGTACGTAGTAAAGGCACTTATATTTCATCTCTTTACTCTCTTCCCTGGGACACAATTCATCTCCAAGCTGACCTGATGGATTGTTAAGCTATATACGCTCTGTAACCCTTCAACTATTGCCACTGCAATTTCCCTATGTCTTCTGTAAGACCAGAGGCTCCCGCTTGCTTCAAGCCGTCGCGATACCCGCCAGGTTGAACTATGATCTTGAAGCTCGCATCGTCGTACGAAATGGAAGCTCGCTCGGCTGGACGACACCAACGCTGTATTCAGTAATCGCATGCAGCGATATTGATCACCATGTCGGTAGGCCTATGGTGGATGTACCATCATCCCAGCTTAGATCGTCAAACCAGCTAAGGAAGTCTTCGCTGGTGACGAACTCGGGCAATGACTGCAACGTTGTACCGGTGAATACAGCATCACTGTTGAGATCTGTGGTAGTGCTGTTGCCATCAATTGACCCTGGGAGGATAAGATGCTGTTGCAGTTCTTGCTCTGGTCCAATTGATTGCGAAGTTGGTGGGCAATGATTGAGCGTATCGTCTAACAACCTGCCAATAACCTTGTTGACTTTGAGGCATATCTTGAAGTCACGGCGATTCGAAAAGCTGTTCCTTGAGTTTTCGAAATAAGTCGTCAAGGCAGTCAAGTCGCGGATGATCTTGGAGCGGGGAATATGAGATGGCAACGGGACTCCTGCAAGAGTGCTCTGATGTAGTTCTGAAACAAGAGCACCAGCTGCTGGAATGCCATAGAAGAGGAACTAAGATAATGGTCAGGCAATGCAAATCACATAGCCAGTATTGATATCGTTCTTTGTTTTGGTATCATGGGAGGGGTGAGAGCGGGGTTCTTTTGGAGCAATACGTACAAGCCATGAAAATCGCTCTTTTAATCTCATATCCCGTGCTTGTTGTCTCGTGAAGTCCACCAATGCAGAGACCACTTGCATGCCTATGTCAAAGAAGGCAGCAGTCGTGCTTCCGCCCTCGGTGCCTAGGATGCGTTGGATCTGAAACCCGCTATCAAGGTACTCCAAGTAGATAATCAAGAACGCGCCATAATCCAGGGGGGACAAAACCTCCCAGCAGTCGTCTTGATAACGGTACTGCGGTGGAATCGTGTCCCATGTTCGTTGGAAGTCATGGTAAGCATCCCTTAGACAAGTTGCAATATTAGCTCCGTTCGTAGCGACCTAGAAGCATAGGCATACGATAGTTTCCCTGCGATCTTCTCCGATCTATTCCCCAGTGAAAGCCGTAGCGCTTTGTCTCGAAGGATTGACATTCGGGCCCGAAGCCGGATGACTGTTGCTGGACGTAACGGTTCCTGCCCTTCAGCAGATACATTCCATCCCCCATGGTTCAATCGATTCAAGGACTCTTCTAGTTCGTTTCCATTGAGCACTACTTCTTCATCCCCAAGATCCAGCGGGAGTGTCAGGTCACAGAAATGAGGATCCATCTGGGGCGGCCTCCCAAGGAATGTACCAAGACTTTTGTCCCAGTGAAAGGCTACAAAAAGAAGCCTCTTACGAGTCTCGATCAGGAAAAAGGGTAGATTACACTGCGTTGAGGTTTGACGATGAAGTCCCATGGCGAATATCTCGGAGATGTATTCGACTAAACCGCGGTAGCAGATATTACCTGATTGCAACGAGTTAGACGGAGCCAACAAAAGAGAGGGAGAAAGTGAACATACTCGTGGCCCCAAACAGAGTCGACGTCAAAGCAGCATGCGCATATCGCATCCAAACGGTAAGATCGTTCATTTGGTTACGCTCTTGACAAATCTCAATGCAGGCTTTACTTGCAGAATACATTGCAGCTGTAAATTCTTCGTTCTTGAACTGTCCTTCAGCTTCTGGATGGAAAGAAGCGGTTCCAGCCAAGGCAAAAATGACACCAAGGAACTCCCATCTCAGATTCTGGCCGATGAACCATCCGCAGAACTCTGCTGCCGTGGTACTTGCAACCAAAGGGCCGAGCGCTTTCCCTGTCCCTTGTTCTATCTGCGTCCACAATGTTTCGGAAAGTTCGACGACGTTCCTTGCTCCGCGTTTCAAGTGACGACGAATGTTCGAAATTGGATCCAATATCAAAGGCCGTGGAATGATAGTGTACGGGCCGGCGCGATAATAGTCTGCAATCAGTCTCTCATAAAACTCAAAAGAGGTAAATAGCTTCATGACTTCAGATTTCACAAAAGCAAGTCTGGATAGACCAATTTCGCTGGGGAGACACGGACCTGGTGCCGTTCCAGGACTTGGTTTGGATCCTGAGAAAACAGACACAAAGCTAGAGGAGCCAAGGTATCCGGGTTGACGATCCTCGCGAACATCTTGGGCACCTTCTTGACGTTGCCCCGTCGATGAAGGTGTCAACCCGTCGTTCTCTGGCGGTGAGCTTGTTGCCTGATGAGGACTAGATAGATTGTTTCTGCGAGAGCGATGCTTTGTGCCAGGTCGGGTCATAGGCGCGGGATGGTAGAAACACTAGAACATGTCGGCGCGAAGGCTTCAACAACGTAAAGTCATAAGAATGATGTGTACCTTGTCAGCTATGCCCCGGGTATGACATCTCCCACAAATAGGCGTGACATGGTCACACCGGATCTTGGAGAGTCTGCATGGCTCGCAAGATGTAGGCTTTCCATTTCGCCTGAGCATTCTCCATACTCTCGAGCAATATGATACTCGTCGGCTACGGCCTAGGAATAGGGATTGATAGCTAGGATGTTAATATATGCTTATGGTTGCTAGATACTGTCGATGACGAAGTCATTCCGAGTGATTTATTCCGATTCCGATTCCGATGGCGAGTAACCGGATTAGGAAGCTTCAGAAAGTGCTCTGAACAGTAAGCCTTTTGGTTGGCACTCGAATTCATGACTTAATCGAAATAATACACCGGTCTCTGGCCAAAGTTGTAGGTACATTGGCCTAGCTTACACCGTCAAATCCTAACACATCCTCATGCAATGGTCTTGACTGGGGTTGATATCCTGCATTCTTCTATCAAGTTTCAGTATTTGATCATGGGTTGTTCGCGTCTGGACGCTAGTAGAAGAATGCCCTGAAGATCTTGAGGCGCTGACGCTCACGTCTGTGATGGCTACATGGCATTTGGTGACGCTGGAGTGGGCGCACCTTGAACGAACGACATGAACGACTTCTCAGGTAAAGAAACACTCGCCGATGGACACCATGTCCTTCAAGCTGTATACAGGATAACTAGGAATGTTCAAAGCCAGGCTCGCAAAGGCTTCTCATCTTGGATTATGGCTTTCGCTTTCGGACTGAGTCAGATATGTGGCTTAGCCAGGTGCTGGTTGCCCGTAGTTCAGGAATATCTTCTTATATGCCGTCGCCGGGTATGGTAGTAGTTGCCGCCAGAGCCTCTAGGACGTAAGAGGATCTCATAATTGAAGAGTATGCCACAGGATAGGCATCTACGATGGCGTACTATTCATTCATCGTCCATGAAATACATATCTCAGCCCACTGATGGTCGTTCTGTGTGCATTTATATAAGAATACTGAACGCAACCCAATAGGTGTAGAGTAGTTCAGATCAGATTTCCAGGGTGAATATGTCAGACAATTCGAGACGCATAAAACCCAGCTCATAGAAAGACGACAGATGAAAAGCCCTCAGCCTGGTACAGACATCTAGACTCCTTTAATGTCGATAAATGCGGTGATAAGCTTGTTGGGACACGAAGTCCATTATCGATAAGCAGAGGAAGGAAAAGCCCTAAATCCCGATTCGCCGATGTCAATTCCTCCCAGTCAGCGCGCCAAGAATTGGGATTTGTGCTCCGATGAGCTCCCGGCTGTGGCCTCAGAGAACTTCAAGCGCAGATACCAGTGCCAACACATCACCACTTTCTATTCTACCTTGACTCTTTGGTGTATTTGTGAAGTGGTAAGTTCTCCAAAGATATCTGTTGCTGTCAGATAAGTCCCGTTTGGGTCATGTGTACTACTAGCAGCATGCGCTGACAACGAATTTCGCCCAATTCATAGCGACAACGACAAGCACCTCACGAACCTGCCAAAGTCCTCAAAAGCCGAGCAATATCAAATCTTCGTGTTGCGCACGCCGTGCCACTAGTAAAACGACAACATGGATCAAGCAAAACTTGCTAGGCTTCAAGCCAGCGTCAGAATTGGTGAGCTCTTTCATCTTCGCACAAACACCTTTCACGACATCACTTCACGATGTTTGCGTTTTCGGTGACTATGACCGGGAGGGAGGTATCTGGTATTGCGTATCGACCGCCTAGAACAATTGCTCAGCGCCCAAATGTCACTCAATCGACCAGTATTCATTCTCTCCAAGCCTCTGTGCTTGAAGCTGGCACCATCACACCTCACTCGGCTACCAGTGCCCGCAATGTCCCAATCGGTGATGAACCGCTTGTTCCTGTTGTTTCTATCGAAGAGGTCATTGCGGTTTCTGGCAATGAGCGAGCAGCCTCTCAACCGATCCCAGCTGGAAGCCTTGTTTCTCCACCTGATCCGCCCGATCCACCCGATCCCTCCAGCTCCTCAGGTCCAGATCCCGAGTCCGCGGTCACATTCACAATCACTGCTTGTTCAGTCTACTAACTGTTTGTCTAGGCGGCAAGGGTACACCGCGAAGAAAGACCAAGAAGGTCCACCGCTCGACAGAGACAGACGACAAGAAGCTCCAAACAACCTTGAAGAAGCTCAATGTGCAGACGATTCAGGCAATCGAGGAGGTCAACATGTTCAAGGAGGATGGAAACGTTATTCACTTCGCAAACCCAAGAGGTATGTTCTTTATATGCCTTCTGTGTCCCATGAGTCGCTCGCGACTTCACTCCTTTATAATCTTATCACAAAACCTCGAGAAGAGACAATCTGATCAAGACTAACACTCCATCTCTCCTCCACAGTCCAAGCCTCAGTCCCTTCAAACACCTTCTGCATCACTGGCAAAGGCGAAGAGAAAGAACTGACAGAACTCGTGCCCGGGATCCTGAACCAACTCGGCCCCGACTCGCTCGCCTCGTTGCGCAAGCTCGCCGAATCATACCAAAGCTTGAAAAAGGAAGAAGGTGACAAGAAGGAAGGTGATGATGACGACGATGACATCCCAGATCTGGTTGAGGGCGAGAACTTTGAATCGAAAGTTGAATAAATGGGACTACATATCTCAAAAGAACAAAGCGAGCGGCAAATTACTACTACTTCAACAACAACAACGACCAAACGGGGGGCAAACTTCTAGTTAGCAGTGATTAGCAGCGCGCACACGGGCAAAAAGTTGTCGTCTCTGTAAAAATGAAAAAGAATGTCGTCGGGATGTTTAACGGAATTTCTCAATTCATTCGGAGAATCCAAAAACCTCTGTTTCTCTTCTAGCGAAAAATATGGAATGGAATCAAAAAAAAACCGTACTCCCCCTTTTCTCGTCCGCCCTCCTTGGTTCCTCCTACCCCCCCGCGCCCGCTCCCTGCGATTGATATGTCTTAACACCACACCATGCCAATGCCTTTGATGGATGTCCTAGAGTGGACAGTGTACCGTGAAGCGTAGTATTATATAGAGCGAGGAAGATTAGAAATAGGGAAGAATCTCAATTTATTCATGGACCCCCTTATTGTTTTAGTATTGCATTGACGACCATATAATCTAGGTTCAATAAAGATATGCAAAACCAACGTCAAGTCTACTTGGAAGTAATGAGATACGCCACAGCCCATCAACGCAAATTTAGGCCTGCCGTCACGGAGCACGGGAGAGCCATCCGATAGCAACTAGCCCCTAAGTTGACGGTAGAAGAGCTTCCAAGTCAGGAGAATGAGCATGGCCATTCCGATTGCCATTGACATCTGTGACCACGGAGTCCAGTTTGGTGTGTGTTGTTGCTCAGATACGTCGTTGTCTTGATTTAATGTCTTGTCTATAGCCGAAGCCGTCGAAATTGCAGTGAAGGTATCCGAGTGTAGTCATAGTCCAGGATGACCGACATCTGTTGGCTTTGATGATGACGAGCTACTAGACCCACTGGCTGGTGGCTCATCTTTGAGAGCTTTCGTGATGAATGCCTCGAGGTCGTCGACTTCTTCTATGGCTGCAGAGTGCTCTAGGCCTCTATCGCAGAAGTTAGTGGGCCGGAGAAGCATGCACAATCGCACGGATCAGGACGTACTCATATGTCTTGAACTCAACTTGATATCCCAACGACCTGATAGTCTCCGCAGTCTTCTCTCCCCATTTGTGCAAAACTAAGGGATCATCGCTACCATGACCCATGAAGATCGGCGTCTGCTTATTGGCTTCCTTGCTTTGTTCCATGTGTTCCTTGATATTCTCCGCAAGCAGCAGGTAGCCAGACAAGGCAAAAATGCCACCTAACTTCGTGGGCACCGTCAAGCCAGTGAAGAGCGACATTGCAGCTCCTTGGGAAAAGCCGCCAAGAATTATTCTAGATGAAGGTATCGAAGTTGTAGAGGTCTCGGTCTTGATGAGATCGGCGAAGTATTCGCGAGAACGCAGAATGCCAGGAGAGTCTTGCGCAGAAGATAGTTCAGAGAATGTAGTCTGATGTCACGTACACTGTCAGTCAATGCCGTGCCTTGCCAAGAAGAAGAGGCGCAATGGAGAGCGAGCCTGTCGCATCGAATATGGAAGGGTGTGCTAACTGAAGGAGGGCGAGGGCTTACGATATCATACCAGCCCGGCATTTTGAAACCCATATTCTGTTGTGACATGGTCAGTAAACCCACCATACACCGGTTCTGGCGTAGATACTTACCACCGTGATTGGGATTGTTGGTGCATTGGGGAAAATGAACTTGACATCTTCAAACTTTCCTCTTCTTCGCCAATTCTGGGCCAATGATATCCTTAGAGCGAAGTCAGGCAAACCAAGTTAACGAAGGGGCAAATGGAGGCACCAACCATCCTGCGCCACTATGGTAACAAGGTTAGTAGGGACACAGCGTGATCCAAAGGACAGCAGCTTACCTATCACCGAGACCATGGGCCATTATAACCGTGGCGGTATGCTTTTTGAGCGCTGGAACAACCAGAGGACTCGACATGGTGGTACTATGTCTCAAATGCCTGAAGAAGCAGATTGACAGCAGTATTAAAGTGCAATATAGCAGATGTAATATCACGGATGTCGAAACAGTTCTATGATGCTTGGCAACGACCCCCTCAAGCTGCCAGTACTAAGGGCCCTTATCGCGATAACAAGGGCGTTCCCCACCGTGGGGTCTCGAGAGACATGGGTTCGTTCCAGAGCACTAAAGATTCAGGAGACGTCTACGGCTAATCTTTGAAGTTCAAATTCTGCTTTCAAATGCTCCAGAGGCACAACTTTTGCTAGGATGGGTATCTATAGTACAGAAAGAAGACTCTTCGGTGCTGGTAATCCGCAGACTCCGTCTAAAGCGCAGCTACCGCTCCAATGATCGCAGCAGCAAACACTCCCCATGACACCGCGGTCACAGTCCCTGAATTCGATGAAGGTGTCGACGAGCTCGAGGCCGATGATGCAGGAACACTACTTGATGCGCTAGCTGTGCTGCTAGAGCCACCAGATTGGGCTTGACCTTCAGGGGTGGATTCGTTGGCGTTTCTAACAGCAGCCGCTCCGCTGAATGCAATGGCAGTGACACCAGTGCCATTGGTACAAGTGGATGGAGAAGTGACAGTTTCTGTGGTAAAGGTGATGTCGGCGCACTGAAAGCATTGTAGTCAGTATGTAGACCATATGATGTCCGCGAAGAACTGGAGACTTACATTGTAAAGACCACCGCCGGAGTCGCCGCTGGTGATGACTTGCAATGTGGCGTTTTGGCCGTCGGTGATATCCAGTCCAGATGGAAGCATGACTTCTGAGAGGCAAAATGACCCCAGACCTTGCTCTCTGAATGTTTGGTGGAGGACGATGTTAAAGTTATCGCCCGGGTTGTCGCCAAGCCCAAGGAGCACTTCGACAGCTGCTTCGTCGTGGCCCATGGTCAAGGCCACCGGGAAGCCTTGGGTGGAAACGGTCGTCCTATTTGAGAGGACTTGATTCTGGCCGCCGCACGGGAAGGTGCCCAGGATGTCTTCATCGAATCCTCGGGCAGCCGGGTAATCAAGCCTGAAATGCGCCGCTGCGAGGGAGAGAAACGGCAGGGAGCCGATAATGGATCGAGAGAACATTGTTGAGAGTTCAATTGGGGTTAGACAATCAGGTCTGTCTGTGGTTTGGCTGGATGAGTGGGAGACGGATCACAATCGACTGTTGTAGAGAGTATATGCAAATGCGTAGACCTCAGTAACAGCAGAGACGTCTCGTGGTTTGGGAATATAAAGCAATTTATCATGAAATTGGCAACGGTGACGGTGAGAGGAATTGCAACGAGTATACGGTAGTGGGCTTGTCTTGGCCAGCCTACATTACTTGCTCCCGAAAACTTGCTCAACCAGGATGCCTAACTACCTTACCTACCTTACCTACCTTAGATGCTGTAAGGTAGAGTTTGATATATCCCAAGCCCCGCTTGCCAATGTTCGTGCGTGCCATGTACTGTCACTGTGACTGTGCAGGCCAGTACATGGTCGACCCTTCACCCTGGTTCTTGGAAGGAACGTGAGCCTTGAGACTTCGGGCGGGTGTGACGATGGCCTTCGGACGCAGGCGTCAGAACTTTGAGTGACTTTGCAGAGAACCTTCTTTACCCTTCATCCTTTTTGGTCCACGTCTTGTAATACGACCTGATCTGACCCGGCGTGAGCAGATAATTACTCTCTTCACCGTGGCGATCACACTGTACCGGGTAGAGGTCTCCAACCCTGCATACCCTCTGCGATACTACTACCTACCTTGCAGCAATGGAGCGGACCGTAGACGTTCACTGCCACCAATCATCGGCCAATTACAGTTCATTCTTGCTTGCCCATGAATAGTAATAATATACTCTTACGGCCGAAAATCGTGGTTGAGCAGATTTCACGGAAACGCTCCGAGGACGGAAAAGGTTGCTAGCATTTCACGAAATAATTTGCTCGAAGGTGAGAGAAAGTTTCCACATTATGTATGTAATGATTGGATCCAAACAAAAACATGCTCGGACTACAATATATCGTCCCTTGGCAGATGAGAGGAGCAGAATCCCCCGCGCTGCACAGTTCACCGAGGTGTGATCTCATGCTGGTCTGTGATATACTACATAGTAGGTATGTGCATATTTATAGTCTAGATCACAATGCATGAGAGATTCCATACACATTGTTTAGAAACAATTCATGAGGATACATCATCGGCTACTCTGGGGTATCTGCTCTGTAACGACTCAGTACCATAGGCTCTATACTCTTCAGTAGGTCATCGTAAGTATCATTATCGTGATGTAGCAATAATCATCATCATAAAAGCCTTGTCCTTTCCAGCTCCAGTACAGTAAGCCAATCAATCAATGCTCCTCCCATACCCCGTATCTCCCGACACCCAATTCTCCAAGGAAGGTGCCTGCCAAAACACACATGAAGTAGCCAATGTTCATTGTCATGACTGCCAACATCCTAGAAGCAATATCAGTAGCTGTAGACAAGGTCATAAAGAGGGCACATACAGAAGATAACCAACACCAGTGATGACCATCATAATAGCTGCCCGAGGGATGTCCACAGAGAGTCGAAATGGAACAACTCCGCGTGCATTCGTCCTCACAATCTTCACATTCTCCTCGACCCCTTGTGCCGTTACGAGGGATCCGGTCTTTGCGTCAAGATCTGCATCGATCTTGCCCGCCTCTGTCGTCTTGCCCTTGATCAACACATAGCGACGATTACGGGCTTGAGCCAGCCACCGTTGCTCGAGAATCGATTTCAAAGCAAACATTGATCGGAAAATGGCAGCGAGGATGATGAGGAAAATGCAGGTACCAGCGTAGCCACCCGCGCTCTTGGGTGTCCAAGCTGACGAGTAGAGAGGTGTCGTGTGGGAATTGGCGAACACCATGGGCATTGACGAAGAGTCCATGTCCATGTTCATATCCATGATGGTAGTTGGTATAGCAGTATCAATTCAGTGATGTCGGTTGACGAAAGTATGAGGCTGACCAGCAGGCTCGACAGATATGTCAGGATTGATGAAGGTGATGTGTTGGAGTGGAATGCCCTTGGATCGAACAGCAGCGGCGATACTCTGATATTGATATGCTCTCAGGACAGAGCAGATTTCCACGTTAGCTGCAATCACCGGTGACTATCACACACACGTTGTTCGGAGTCGACGGATCTTCGGCTTTGAGCAGATTTCGATATGCAGCAGTTTATAAAATCCTGGTTCCTTTTCTGATCCTTGTCCGTGATGTGTTGCAATTGACCCGGTAAGTCAAGTAAGAGAGAAAGACACCAGAATAAGATGGTTGCCGTGAAAGAGAAGAGATATGTCCATCATTGTCATCCATATTATTCCGTATATAATAATAATAATACCGTTCTCTTGTGAAACTTGCTCATGAAAGGTTTATTGTCGGTAATGCGACGCTTGCTCTCTTGCAGCTTTGAGCATATTATTTCCGAGATTATGATTGGATCGTTGAACCTCTTTTGAATGGAGCGACGGGGCCACCCTGACGCTTTTACGCTCCCGCCACCGAGGAATGTGGACCTTCTCTTATTATCGGCACATCCTGCGAAAGAAACACACACAACGGCCTCGACCCTTCACGCTAACTTTGGAGTGCGATGATGATGCTGAAGATGATACAGCGTCCACGTTCCTCGTCTTATAATATGCAGTATACGGATATCGACAGTAACATTATTGTAGTCCTTTTCGTCGCATGTGATCGGTAAACTGCTTATTCGGCCTTGTCAATTCCATCTGGCCCTTCTCATCTGTCTTCTCTCTCTCTCTTTGTCTTGTCAAGTACTTCAATTGTCACCATAATTGTTTGGGTACCGATCATTCAAGTGCTGGCGCTGGACAGTCTACCCTCAAACTTCATTTGATTGTAAGATTGCTGTCACACCCAGCAGTCTTCCCGACACATTCCAATCGATCTAGTGTCTGGAGTGTAAAACCGTGCAATTACCTCCAAGATGGATATGAGCGGTATGGATATGGACTCGGACGACTCGATGTCCAATGGCCTGGACCTACATTACCTCCAGAGGATGTATTGGGCAGTCATTGGGTCAGCCGTAGGGTTTGCTGCATTGGTCAACGTCCTCAACAAAGCGTTGGCAAGACAGAGGTACGCATAGTCTTAGGTTGACAACTTCTCGTGAGGAAACTGACAAGCCGAAGATTGTCATCAGGAAGTGCGAAGCCCAATACGCTCATTTCCACCGCCTATGCTACATCTACAGCGATATGCCGAGAGATTTCATATGCTCCCTTGGGCTCTTTCCACTGGAAACGCTTTGCTTCTACTAGTATACAATTAGGCCCCGTGATCGTTGTCCTTTCACATCTGGTCGTCTCCATGGTGTTCTGCTTCTACAAGGAGAATACACTTGACCAGTGGAGCTGGGAAGACATTGGCTACCAGACAGGCCACATCGCTGTCGCCCAGCTGCCATTGATCTTTTTGCTTGCAGGCAAACAGAACATCATTGGAGCATTGACAGGTTTCGGGTACGAAAGGCTCAACTGGCTCCACCGCTGGATTGCCAGAACACTATGGCTCATCGTAACCATCCACATGGGGTTTTGGTTCCGCAGTTGGGGCCGATATGATTATATCGGAACCAAAATTATGACCGATCCCCTTACCCAAAGAGGTCTCGCTGCATGGTGCATCTTAACCTTCATTTTGATCACCTCTTTCGCACCGATGAGGAGGATGAACTACGAACTCTTCGTTGTCACTCACTTAGTCACCTTTGCTGGCTTCATCGGAGCTGTTTGGATCCATGTTCCGGCAGACGTCAAAGCCTACGTCTGGATCCCCATTGGACTTTTCTTCTTCGATCGGCTATTACGCTCGGCTGTCCTTGTCTTCTCAAACCTGACCATCTTCCATTGGCGTAAGAGAAAAGACAATGGTTTGCAGAAGGGCATTTGGGCAAATAAAGCGACTCTCACAAAGCTACCAGGAAACATGACTCGCATCACTATTGACAAACCTGCAATTTCATGGAAGCCTGGCCAGCATGTCTTTTTGGCATGTCATTCAATTGTCCCTCTACAAAGCCATCCCTTCACCATTGCTTCATTGCCGTCTGATGATAAGATGGACTTCCTAGTCCGGGCTGAGAAGGGTGGCACCAAGCGTTTCCTTGCTCATGCGTCAAAGATTGGTCAACTTCCACTAGACCAACCCAATAGCAAATCAGGACTCAAGCATGTGGCAATTGAGGGGCCATATGGCCGAATGCGGGACTTGCAACAATTCGACAGTGTAGTCCTTCTCGCCGGAAGCAATGGAGCAACATTCACCATTCCATTAATGAGAAGTATCGTTCAAGACTGGATGACAGAGAGTAGCTGCTGTTACAAGCCCTCGAAATGGGCTCCTGCTCATCTGGCACTGACCAGGCGCGTACGTTTCGTGTGGGTGATCAAATCTAGAGATCAACTCAGCTGGTTCTCTGAGCAGCTTGATCGCGTCCTTCAGGATGTCAACAAACAACGTGCTGCAGACTCCAACTTCGACAAGGAGGTCGAAATGAGCGTCTACGTCACATGTGACGAGGAACTTGTGGCTGAAAAGACGAATACTGACAGCTGCTGCGCTCCTACTACAGCCCCGCATGGCAAAGTTGAGCAAGTGTCTTCTCCTTCAGCAGTTGCCTCCATTGAAAAAGAGAAACCAGAACTGGTTGAAGTGATGTCCATCAACTCATCAACCACAAGGGGGGCACCTTCTGGAGGCTGCAACCCGGACGGCACCTGTTGTTGCAAGACTGGAGACTCAACAGAAGATGAAGATCACGTCTGTACTTGTACCCATGTTGTCAAGTCCGAGACATCTCAAGCATCCAGTCCCTCTTCCTCGGCCACTTCAATGAACGAGAAATCCCCAAAGACCCCGTCGTCGGTAAATCCACCATTGCGTCTGATCTCCGGCCGTCCGCATCCCAAGAACATCATCAGAAAGGTGTTGGAAGAAGCCGAAGGGGAGAGCGCGGTTGTCGTCTGTGGGCCCAGAGGGCTGAGAGACGATGTACGCAGCAGCGTGGTCGGCCTGAGTGATGAAAGAGCGGTGCACAAAGGCACAGGCGCTCAGGGTATATATTTACACGTCGAAGGGTTTGATTATTGATCATTGATCCGGAGATATATGATTTCTTCTTCGTTTTGGTTTGCTTGTGATTGGCATGGCGAAGGCGTTATGTTATGTGTCCATGATGATGAAGATGTAAAAGAAAATTGATTTGCTGTTTTCTTCTATACCCAGTATTTCCCTCTATCTTTTTTAGGGAGGATGATAATGACAGTACAGTGCATGCATCAATTTACTTTCACACTAACATATTTTTTACCAAGTACTAGAATATGGGACTCCCACCCATTCATCAAAACCCCCAGATAAGCAAATTACAAGATTAGGCCTCTTCACTCACACCCCAAGCAAATCCGCCAATCTCCCCAAACCCTGCGTCTCGGGCTCCTCGACCGCATCCAAAAACAAATCATTCTCCGCCCTGACGACCTCCATATCCTCCTCTCGATCCTCCGTCCACCGCCGCACGTACACCGTCGTCATGCCGAGCTGCTTCGCGGCCCGTAGATCGTACGCGTGTGCGGCGACCATGATACAGTCCTCTGCGGCCACCGACGCATGGCCGAGCAAGTCCTCGACGACTTTCGTGTAAGCGCGACGATCCGGTTTCGACACGCCGAGGATCTGCGAGGAGAAGAGCATGTCGAAGTCCAAGCCGGCGGACTTCGTGATGTCGATTTGTAGCCGCGTCGAGCCGTTCGCGAGCACGCAGACGTCGAAGTTGCGGCGCAGTCGGCGCAGTGCGGCGGCGATGTCGGGCCAGGCGCGCTGCTGGTGCCATGCTGTGACGCAGCGTTGACGCATTTCGGGCGTCCAACGTGCGGCCATGCGGCGCTCGTCGAGCAGGCGGTCGAATACGCGGCGGTGCGTTACGTCGATGTCCTCGGTGGGGGAGAGCGTGCCGTTGGAGAATCGTGAGTGCATTTCCTTGAAGAACCCTTCGCGCCAGTCGAGGGCGAGATCGGAGATGAGAGTGCGGTTGAGGTCAGAGTGTACGGTGGAGAAGCCGCCGAGAGGGGTTTCGGAACAGCTCTGGAGCGTGGGTAGGATCGAGCTGTGCCAGTCTAGGCATGTGCCCATGAGGTCGAAGAGGATCACTTTGGGGGGCCGAGCTGGAGAGAAGGAGGGGAGTGGCTTTGTTGTTGCATCCGGTGCTGCCATCTTCGTACTTCTGTTGTACTGCTGCTGTTGCTGCTGTAGATCGATTCGTACACCTCGTCCTCCGCTCTGATACAAACTACTACCTCCCCTCCGTAGAGAATTCACCTCCCACACCAACAGCAAACGGACTTGATGAATACTGTTATAGCCAACGTTGCAAGTAAACTGTCTTCCTCTCATCCAGAGAATCCTTTCATATATTGTAGGCTTTTGAAATGGGTTTTCATATATATCTCGGTTAGTCGGGGAGACTTTAACTATATCGATTGTGGTCACTCTGGAGGTTCTGTTGACATCGTCGTTGGTAGACTAGAAGCGGTTGTATGTCCTAGTGGTCATGTAGTAATTAGGTGTTTGGTACAGAGGTAGATTAGTATACGTCTGAATGTGAGTGTTAGAAGTAGATGGTGTACAACATGGACAGGTTGTATCATCCTGAGTGATGGGTAGTCGTCTGGTGCTGAGTAATCAGAAGTTATGACAGGATACAGTAATGACTATAATGTTCAAATTGTTGTAGAACAACGTTCTTCTTTTATAAACCACGAATTCAACACACAACTCATATTACGTCTTGGATGATCATATCCAATTGCAATGCTCACGCAATGCCAGGGAGCTCACTATCAAGGTCCAGCCAAGCCCTTGACTCCATCGCTGTTATGATATTGGTGATGTCTGTCAAATTATGAGGATACCACCTGAGCTGTGAAGGACGGTACGTAAGGGAGCAACGTGGAGCTATTATCTTAGGATTCCCAATGGCTGTGTGCCTGACATCCTCCTTCAAATCCCCAATTGCTGGCTGTTTGTGGCCGCTGCACAAGACATTTGAAATTTGACTTATGACGATGCTTGTAGCTTTTACAACAGCTGAAGTGTTTCCTTGAATGAGAGATGATGATCAGGATAACCAGGATCGGGTTGGAACATGACTTCGCGCCAGTTCGAACGCCGGAGATACCGATAAGCACAGCCCAGTCGAGGCATGCGGTGCCTTTTGAATCCTCGCAACATCCATTCATTCTACTACCTTACCCTTATCGAAAGCGCCTGCCTCGACCTGCCGGACCCCCTCTGCCCCATGCAGCCACCCGACGCGATCTTTGACGTATTGCTCTACTCTGGGTTTCAATTTGGTCTCGTGTAGATTGAAATCGTCCACGGTGCCGATGCGCAGGATACTGTGTCCGGGTAATTTTGTAGTGACACGATACATGAGGCTGCCACACAAGGAACAGAAGTGGTTTGTCATGGTGTTGCCCGAAGCGATGGTGTGTGCTTGACTGTAAGCGGTCAGATTGTCACGGCCGCGTACGTGAGTCAGGTACGTGTCGTTGATGATGAAGTTAGAAGCGAACATGGACGCGGTGATCTTCCTGCAATCTGTGCAGTTGCAAATGAAGGAAGAGACGAGGCCTGGTCCTTGAGTTGGCTGGGAGGAGTCAGGTTAGAGTTGGCAAAGTAGGCAAAGTAAATGAAACACGGAACAGATGTAAATAGACAAGTGAGAGTGGTGACTGCATGTAACAGAGGACGAACAGGCCTCAAGCTAACTTCTCATAAACAATCACGACCAGAACTCCGGTGCCAAACTTACAAACACCAGCTGCACCGCACCACAGTAACAAGTAGCCGTCGCTTCATCCTCCTTCGACCAGCCGTCACTAGCCCTACCGGCCAGAGGGATATAGGGTTTAGGCTTATCGACAGGGTTGGCAGCGGAGGAGTCCATGTTGATATGCTTCTGTATAGCAGTCAAACGCGACGTCGAAGTGTCTGATCGGGAAATCTTCATGACAGAGCAAAGATCCCCCCCCCCCTGACGAACAGGATCCTGGAGAGCTTTTATATAAAGCTGAATTTCGCACGATTGTTTACGAGGGGAAATGATCGACCGATTCCAATGACACGACGGTACGGTCTAACCTACAGCAACAACGAGAAACAGCCCTTGTGTTCTTGCAGCAGCCTACAGAGGTGCATACCGTAGTGACTCATCAAAACAGCGATCGTCTTCGCGTCATCAGCGCGTCGTGCTAGAGCGCAAATCGAGTACCTTATATATCTACTCGCTTACTGTATCTTTTCTTAAACACTTATCTCTCCTTTCTGACTGACTACTTTCTGACCCATAGATATCAAGGACTGAGGTAGCCGGATATATATCCGCCAAAACATCAGTTGTTGATTATCCGACGTGTAAAACTGTCTTGGATGTGATGCGTCGACGACCGGGGACAAACATGAGGAGAGATGGTAAGATGAATATGCATATATGTAGGTCTGTAAATTAGTCGGCATAGTCGATCAATAACTTCTTCGAAGCGGACCGTTGTTTAGATATCGCGGTGTCTCGATAGCTTGATCTGGGAGATTGACTTCCTCGCATTGAGCGAAAACCTATAGGATGTCTACCGACGTCTCTTCGAAGATCTCGTCCTTGGCTTGCCACTCGACTCACCTGCGATGTCTCCGTCTTGAGATGGGACGGCTTTCCTCTTTTTGCTATCTGAACTGACAGGCTTTACCTTTGAACTTTGGTCGTATTTCTCATCGGTTTGGTTGCCTGTCGTATCTGGGCTGGTTTCGAGACCAGTGCCTGAGGTCCAGCCGCTCCAGATGGCGTCTCCTTCTCCCTCACGGCTCTCACTGTCCCAGAATATGCTCCCTTCGGTTTTGGCATGTCCCTTCTTGGCGTCTTCTGCTGTCTCAAACGACTCGTCTCCTTCTCGGTCCTTTAACCAATGCGCAGCGATCCTTCCCGTAGAGTTGCCGATCTCTTCTGTAACCAGAGCTTTCTTACCCTTTGCGTGCCCACTGACATCCATACCGTGCCCTGCACCAGTGACAACGACCAGCCATGTCCTTGCCTTCATCTTTGCTCTCACCGCGTTCAAGCGTTTCAGGTCACACATGCTATCTTTACTGCCGATGATGAACAGTACTTCCGTATCCGAAGGCAGATCCAATAGAATACCCTCCCTGCCTCCTTTCCCGTCAACCAGGGGGTAGCTTATCAAGACGAGCCTCTTGACTCCAGCCCTCATGCATCCATCTGGAGACCCAGACCCACTCACAGCCATAACTGCAGCCCTTGCCCCCATACTCCTCCCACCAGCAGCATGTGCACCTACCACCCTCTCACCACCCTCACCTTCGCCATCTTCCCATTCCTTCTCCGTCACCCACTCCAAACACTTCCCAAACATCTTCACTCGGCTTCCAAGATTCATACTCCCTTGAAAGCACAACAGAGAAGAGATGCTCGAAAATCCACCAGAGAATTGCACCACAGCAGGTGCGGATAGAGTGCCACCCGCGCCGTGTGTGAAGATCAAAGACGGAGGTGAAGAGTCAGTAAGGGTACTGGGATGGGATAGAATAGCGTGAATACTCTTGTCGTTCGTGAAAGGTATTGATAAGGCCTTTGAAGTTGACGTTACAGCAGTGGTAGTCACAGCCGAAGCAGCTATGGAGGCAGTATTTGCCGTCAGACCACTCTCCCTGATATTTTCCATCGTATCCTTGTCCCCATAGCGACTCTTCTCCTCCTCCCCTTCCTTCTTTGTCTTCTTCTCAACCCTAACCCTTTCCTCCCTCCTCCTAGGCCCCATCACCCACTCTTTTTCTCTCTAATCGTCCGCTATCCAATATCTGAAGCCGTTCCCCGATACGAGCGGGTAACAGGTAAGTAACCTATAACCTATTCAACCAAAACACGAGGAACAAATAAAGGGAACGTTCTGTACAAGGGTTTGCTCGTTAATAGGTATTGGAGTGGAGGGTGTGATGATGTTTCAAGACAGTAAAGAAAGGGATGGATGGTGAAAGGGTTATAGGATGATCATGGACTGAGTCATGGTTAATCCTGATGATTGTTTAGGAATTCTTTGATGGGAAACAATTGTAAATAAATAAAGGGAAAATGCAAGAAATCACCCTTTCCCTTCCCTTACACCCGTGACATTGGAACAGCCACCATGTGTAGCATGACGACATTACCTGGATAAGTAGTTTCAGTGGATGAAGAGCATGTATCATGGTATCATCAAACATACAAGATATAAACAGAATGGGTATCTTTCTACTGATGAACGCTACAATATAACAATTGACTATGCTCCAACCTGGGTCATCTGTGAAGACTCTGAAATACCCAATCCCAATCCACTATCCACACGCCTGCCCGGTAATCCGATCTTTTGCGCTCGCTTGAGCCATTCTCTGAAATCGACCTTGCCAACCCCACCAGGTGCTTCAATTTGTTCAGGCCCTGGCATTTGTTCTCCCGAGACGATACATAGAACTTTCATACCCTTCTTATACTTCAATCCCGATAAGAGTTTGGGCGTAATGAGGAAGTATTGTGACCCGCTGCCTTCACCGTTTTCGCCGCAAGCGATGTCGACCATCCGACCGTGAACCATACGTTCGTTCCTTGGGTCCATACCTTGATTGATTTCATCCACGACTCGAAAAGGTGCACGGGACAAGGACTGCAATGCCATAAGGTAGAAAATTGTGCTGACAGCACGTTCACCACCAGACTGGCGGTGGGAATCAAGTAGAGACAGAGGCTCTGTTTCTCTGAACTTCACAAAGATCTGTATGGCCCAGTTGGCAAAATCGAGTCCATTGCCTTCCTCTTCGCCGTTGTCAACAGCATTGCCATTCGACTGCGTTCCGTCCTCTTCGCCATCAATACCCGAGGCTTTATGGACGGACACTTGCCCAGCACACCCTATACGTGAGAAGGAATCCGAGAAGGCATCAGATATCTTTGCCACAAGAGCATCAAGCTCTGGCTCCCACTGGGAACGAAGTTCTGTAATTCCAGCTTTGATGTCTTCCAAAGTAGATAGGTTTTCCGACATCCTATTGTTGATTTCGGTGATCTGCTTCTCACGATCCTCGAACTGCTTGACAATCGAAGCATCTCCCTCGTGAGTTAGATCGAGCTGCGCTTTTACACTGTCTATTTCTGCATCCAATTGCTCGTTGCTCAAGTTGCTTGTGAACTGCTGGATGAACTCCTGAAACCTCGGGTTCGTTTCTCCTTCGTTCATAAGTTTGCGGACATCATGCACCAATTTCTTCGCCTTCTCAGCAGCCGTCAAATAATCTTGGATTGCTTGTTTCTCTTCCGCTTCTTTCTCCTTCACCGTGTTGTTAATGTGTTGATTTCGAGAAACTAAGGTCTCAAAGTCGGATTTTGCTTCAATATGCAGTATTTCAGTTTCGAGAAGGGCTGTATGAGCCTCTCGGAGTCTGAAAACAGCCTGGCCGTACTGAATGGCAAGTTCAGCCTTCTTCAGTAGTAGCTCATTCTTCTCGTCATCGATTTTCAGGAGTCTTTGTCTGGTCCCATCCAAGACATCGTTAACGGTCTGAAGTTTTTCCTCTTGTTGAGCTACATCTTGGTCAGTAAAGCAATTCTGGAGCTCTCAACGCACTTACCGAGCTTTACTGGCAATGCTTTATAATCAGCCAGAGCCTTCTGTCGCCGTTCTTTATCTGACTGGAGCTCTTTACGCTCTGCTTCTAGTTCCTCGGCCTTTCCACGATCAGCTTCGAATGCTGAACGGTACCCGGCCAGCTCGGTCTTGATTTCTTCTATTTCTGATTGAAGTTCCGCCTTTCTCATGGCCAGCTCTCGTCGTCTCCCGGAGTCTATCGGTTGATCTGTCCAGAATCTGGCTCTTCGAAGAGATCTCACACGGCTACTGATACCCGCGTCACCATATTCCCTTCGCCTCGTGATCTGATAGCTGTGTGCACCGGCGACCCATCCAGTAAGACCGCTCTGCTCGATCCTTTTGTACTGTTCTTCCGAGATCTCGTGGAACCCAATGGGAGTCTGATGCAGCCGCTTCTCACTACAAAGCATTGCCAGGACAGCTTCAGGGCCGTTCAAAAAGTCCAACGCAAAGCCTTCAAACCCTAACTCTTTCAATTGTTCATCAGGAATAGGAGGACCAAATTGGTCTAGTCTTGCTGACGACTCTCGAAGGCTGACTTCGTGGAGTTTCATTACTCCGGACAATTGGTCCTGCAGGAGGCGGAAATCATTCCGATTTTGGACGGTAAAGAATAGGAAATCCGTGTTCTGAAGTAGTGACTCGACAGCATCAGCGTATTTGGGATCTTTGAGAGAACATTCCACAACCGGTGGCCCATATACACGCTGTTCAAACCTGTCTTGATTTTCTTGAATCCACTTCCAAGCTCGATGCGTATCGTTCGACATGCGTTGGAGCTTTACTTCTTGTTGGCCGCTCGAACTCTCAAGAGATTGCATATCACGCTCCAATCTCGTCAATTCCTCTTGCTTCCCCTTACCTCGCCGCTTGCCATCTTCCACTTTTTCTCTTATTTCTTTCGCTTTCTCTTCAAGCTCCCTACGCCGACTAGTTTTTTCCCGCTGTATACCGTTAGCCTGGGGTCACTGGAGGCTTCATTGCACTCACGATTTGGATGTTGAGTTCCGCAGGATCGAAAGCTTCCGGTTCATCCTCCATTTGTTTCTTGAGATTCCGTATGGCAAGCTGATATCTTTTTTGCTCTTCCTTTTTGGCTCTACCACCTCGGACCTCGGCTTCGAAGCGATGATCTAGTTCGTTGATCCGGTCTTCACATTTTTCAATTTTCTGGCCGAGGCCTTCGGCGTCTTTACCAGTAGCCTCATATACCTTGCTACAGTGTAAAGCCGAATTCCTGACCTGAAGAGTGTAATCTTGCTTGGCGTTCACGCTGCGGAGAACAGGTTCAACTTCGCGACGTAAGCGCCTAAGTTCTTCATTTAGGTGCTTCTTCTTTTCTTTCGCGACCTTCGACAGTTCATGGGCTTCTTTGTAAAGAGGTATAGGTCGACATCGTTCCAGCCATTCTAGCCGTTCTTTCATTTGCGTTCGCTGCTTGAAACGCTCCACTGCGTCTCTAGACATCTCCTGGCGGTTCTGTAGATTCGCGAGTAGTTCTTTATCACCCCCAGCATCTGCTAGGAATTTCTTCTGCTCCACGCGCAATCGTTTCAGATTCTCGTGAGTCTCTAACATCCCCGGGGACCCTGCCGCTTGTTGTGTCGACTGCAGTAGCTCGACAGGGGTCATAGCAGCGAATTCAACCACCTTATCCTGGGGTAGGAATTGACACAAGTTGTCAATCTGGATCGAGAACGATCTGGCGAGATCCAATACACCATTTCGGGGAGCAGTTCTGCCGTTGATTGTAAAGGACGATTTGTTTCCTTCTCTTTTAATCGTGCGACAGACGACAGGATTTCGCCTGAAACGTTTTGGATCGGCTGCCAACTCAATCTCAATTATGGCTTCCTGACTACCATGTTTGACAAATTCGGAGATCTCTTTTGCACGACCTAAATGCTGCATGGAATTAGCAGACTGTGTAATAGACGGACATCGTGACTCACTTGCGGTCCCCAGCCCAGCCCAAGACAGATTGCGCAAACCAAAGTACTCTTACCCGTCCCATTTGGCCCTATGACCATGTTCAAGTTGGGCCCGGGGAAGAACTCGGCAGACGTGTAGGTGACGAAGTCAGTAAGCTTGACCCTTACAATGGAACCAGGCTGGAACGTAGGGCTACCCTCATCTCTAGCTCTCACACGTTTTGCGTGTGCGAGATCCTTATGCGCAGATGCCCGTGGGTTCCGTGAAGGAGTCGCTGATTCTGCATCAGACATTCCATCGTCCCGCAGGCTTCGTCGAGCACGTTTGGAATTGCTGGCGGCGGTGGACTGTGGTGTATCCTCTCGACCTTCGTCTTCATCGGATTCCACCGATCGCGCCCTTCGCGTAGGAACTACAGGCGCTGGCATCGTGGATTGTTGAAATTGCGGTCGTAGCCTAGCAATCAATGTTGAACTTCATCGGCACGGATAGTTTGACGCGCCACGATCATTAGATGCGGGAACGCGACTCTCTGGAAGAAAGATACGCTAGTCCGAAAGTGGCCAATTTAATGAGCAACCATCGAACCGCTTTGAGATACAGGTTATATGGGCCATTCTTCTCGTTCCTCGAGGACAATGTTACAGATGTCCACTTACTTGACTATAGGTAGGTACTGCGCCAGATCAACTCTGCAGAAGACGCTTGCAAGTGACTGTGTGTCGCCTCCAAGCCAACCCTAGTCAGAAGACACCAAAACTTTTATTGAAACGTAAGCAGCAAGCAAATGGTAGGTAGATACACATGTATATACAGGAAAGGCAGGATCTAATACACAATCCTTGTTCCTTCTATGTTTATGTCCTGCTTTTTTTTTGCCCTCTGCTTTTTCTGGTTCCCTCGCTTCTCTCACATGTACAATGATCCTGCCTCAGAGATAAGCGAGAGTTTTGGATGCGAAAGGGAAGAGGGCTCATGAGAGAAAGACAAGATTCGCCGTTCACAGAATCGCCATGATTTTAAAAGCACAGTACACACACAATACTCAAGAGGAAGATAGCCCGTTTGCCCCTGTTGTTATGGTCTGTTGCCGTCGTTATTGTAGCATTTAGTCGCCGAAAAAAGGAACCCCAAAACCCTCCTGTAAAACTCCTGCCCTGCTCTTTTCCAACCCGAAAGAAGAAAGACGGGGAGGAAAAAAATCAAGATGCCTTAGTCGCAGCATGGGTATCAATGTCATTGCCAAATTATGGCAGCAAAGAAAATTCTTTTCAATCAAACCAAACAAACGGGAAGGAAATTCGTCACTTGTGTTGAATGAAGTGAATGTTGACAAAACTAGTCCTGAGTGTCATCGTCCTCGGGTAATTCCCCGTCGCCATCGGCATGTACGCGAATGCTGCTTTGGATCTGAGCAGACTGATAGTGAGAGCTCAATGGCAGTTGGTACCTGATGTTGCCTCGCACAGTCAGTTCGAAAGAGTGCTGTAATACTCGCTCCCATCGGGCACTTCCGCCTTGCTCGGTTCTGTTGCCGGGCTTCTGCAACCGGACTTGTCCAACCGATGAAGTTGACTTTCTGCGGAGAGGTGAGGCCTCGAAAACCAGAGGAGAGTCGAAATCATAGACGCGGCCCAGAAGCATTGTACGCGGATCCGCTTCAGGGTCATCCACCGGATCGGTACCTTCGTCGACCCCGCCATCAGCGGTAGATCCCCCACTATTCGTGTCGGTTTCATTGATCCTGTTCTTGGTGAATGTTTTGTGATGTAGCCATGGTACATGTGATGCGGGTTCAGGCAAACTTGCTCTGACATAACCACTTTTTGCAAAGATATCGACATTGAGATCACTTACTGTGATGGCAAATAAATTGGGGTTAGTAGCCATCACGTCCAAATCCAGCATGATCTCTTGCTCAGAAGCTAAAACATTCTGGATATGCTTGACAGTAACATCCGTCAGTGGTTTCGTCAATGCAACCACAAATGCAGCTGCTCCAAATAAAAAGATCAATAGAAGCAGCGTAATAATAATGCAGGCGCCGAATCGAGAAAAAAATCCTCGATCCCGTTGTTCGAGGTATTCAATTTGACGCAAGCTGGCACTGGTGTTCGGTCGCCTCGAATGTCTTGCACGGTTAATGCGCACAGAGCCGACCAGCGGTGTCCTTTCATCATCTGCCGCTTCATCGTCGAAGCCTGGGTCATAGAAATCTTTCCTCGTTGGAGTTCCGTTTCGGAAACCATTAACCCTCGGGCTTGACGGACGTGATAGCCGTGATGCATTGATTAATCCGCTTTTGCTAGCGGACGGCACCCGGTTCGCTTGAGTGAATGGTGAGTCATTATCAAATAGAGAAGCATGACCACCACGACCGTATCTTCCAATGTGATGATGACGAGGAGTGACGGTCCCGGTCCTGCTGATTCCTTTGGTGCTGCCTGACCCCAGCTCGCCGTCAAAGTTGTTATTGTAAGTACTATTGGTAAATTTCATACTGCGCTTGCCAGCAACACTGTGTTGTTCATCCTTGTGCCCGGAACGAAAACGTGACGAAGCTGTTTCTGCGACACTGGCCATTGAGGTGGCACTAGGGGTTCGTGAATGGTGCCTCAGTTGCCGAGATCCATGTGCATCAGGAGGATTTGATTCGTAGACGAACGTCTCGTCGGAATCGGAAGATGTAGCCTCGTCGACGGCGCTGGCGACCTTTGCTTCGAATATATCTGCCTTGGAAGATACTCATGGGCTGTTAGCAAGGTTCCAACATTCTGACGGGGTCCTCCTTACCTGTGCCAGCGTTCAAAGACGTTGTCTTCCTGGATGCTCGCTTCTTGTCTTTTTTCGGTCTGATGGTCTCTGTGCTCGGCTTCAGACGTACACTACCACTGGGCTCTATCCGACCAGAGACACCCCTTTCGCCAGCTCCAACTCCAAGTGACACCTGTGGGATCGAGCTCACGGTCTCTGTTTCCACAGTCATGTTCCTTGATGACGGTTCGACGCCCTGTCTGTATTTGGAAGAGTTGAGCGTTGTGAAAGATCGTTTCGAAGGAACCGAAGGTGTCTTGGTAGAAGCCATGATGGCAGCTGTTCTATTACGGTCTCGATCATCTGTTTTGCCAGATTTGCTTTTTCCAGAACCACTTTCTGTGCCGCTTTCACCACCTTCCTTTGCAAATGCCAACCTGTCGGTATGCGTTTGTATATTTTCAACGGTGAGTGAAGCTGGCTCTTCAGTGGATTTGAAACCATAGGAAAGAGCCTCCTGTGTCGGCACAGGCGTGTTCGGGACACTTCCTTCAGCAACGGGTTCAAGAGTTGAACTTGTGCTTGCGCCCCGAGCAGCAGATCTGTGTCCTGCAGCTTGTGGTATTTCTTCTGTTTCGATATTCAGTTTCGCCACAGAGCGCGCCATTTCAGGGCCGGATGCGGTCCCGAGCTTGGATGGAGATGTCTGATGCGCAATACCTTCGGCTTTTCGCACTGTCGATGGTGCTGAACGCAATGGAGGTGGAGGAGATCTCAAGCGTGGAGAGACTGGCCACTGCGGTGAGTCCTCGGCTTTGGGGATAGTGTTCGTGTCTGTAGCAGTAGAAGGTTGCAAATGAGGTATACGTGTTGCCGACAATGCTCGTTGCACTGCAGCTGCTGACGGTACTGATGGAAGATTATTTGTTGGTGTTGCAGTGCCTCTACTAGGACTCAGCTCCTGACTCCCTCGTCGAGATCGAGGAGCCGAAGGCATCCTGTTCTGGTTGGTGCGCATTTGTGGTCTTGTGGGTGAAGATTCCCTCGAGGGTCGTGATTTCGAATCATCGGCGGTCGTTACAGAAGAGTCAGTTGTATTCAATGAACTTTTCGAATGGTTCTTGATATGCTCAGTGTCTCCGTCCACCGCTTGTGCCAGGGCAGGATCTTCATTGGTCGAGTTTCTAGCGAGGTTCGATGGAGGAGGATTGGGAATCTTGGGATCCACCGGATGTGCCATGTTGGACCTGAGAGGCGGAAGTGTCTATGCTCGCGCAGTGGATCGTGTATTATTTAGAAAGGCCAATATCCCCTTGACTTCGATAGTGGATAGCTGCTTGACCGCATCTTGGGAGTGTGTTATGTGCTCAAATCATGATGGCTCATACACCCGGTCGTATAAGCCTGCACGAATGCTCAAATATGGAAAAGCATGGTTTGATCTCGTCCACAAAAGCAGTATGACACTTCCTGTAGACTCAGATTTCGTGAGGCGGCGTGGCGGATCGGGCAGCAGCGGCGGTAGACGTTCGTTTGGGGGGGGATCAATTAAATTTAGATGGCCCGTAACTTAACGGATTGGAAGGACCAGATTGCTGGGATATCGCTTACAGGATGCTGAGAGAAGGTGGATGTTTTTGCGACTGGGATTTCGAATATGTGGCGGACGGAGAATGGGCGAATTTCTTCCTTACGATGGTAAGTTACGATGCGTCGGAAGTACCTTAACGCCAGTGTTTAGTGCCTGATCCGGTAAAAGGCGAAGTTAATGCAGTGAAGCGACCGTGGCCGGGTCACGACGTCTCGGCTGACAATAAATAATATTTACTGTATTACCATAATTGAGTCCAGACAAAATACATGTAAGTTATGCATAGGAATATTGGGCAAATGCTAGGAGTCCTGAGAAGATCCAGGTGATGACCATCCAAGGGAGAATTATCTACCTAAGTAGGGAAGAAAGAGCGAAGCATACATATTACCTACCTGCCTTACTGTAGATATGCAGAGCGCCAAAGAAGAATGTCATGATCATAGTAATAATTAGGTGCCCATGACGAGAGCGGGACTATCCGTTCATTGCAATTACCTAGGTACCTGGTAGGTACCTAAGTACCAAACATTACCTCCCTTAGGTGCTGTAATGTAACAAATGAAAGGACAACAACACGAGAAAAGAGACGCTGCAACACGACGAATTGAGACGCTGTCAGTCATGTGAACCAAAGGATTGGAACCAAACCCCCTTGGCGAGCCATACTACCGTAGTACTACGGTACCTACCTACCTTACAGGTACCCGACCTACGTAGTAGTAGGACCATCATACCTGTCACAACATAGATCCCTCTACCGTAGGATACGATATCTATATTGTACCTCGAACGCCACGGGCGATACAAGATATTTATTGCAAAGTAGCTCATTGGATTGATTCAGATAGCTACCGTTACCAAATCTTTAGAGACTAGGTAAGGTAGATACATACCTTGAGGTAATGATCCCTTCATAAGGTGAGATAGTATTACGTAGGATGTATGGATGATACCTCTCAACAATTACCCTGTAAATGCCAGGCAGCCACTCACTCTTTCACGATTTTCCTGAAGGAAGTCCAGGAAGTCCAGGAAGTGAGTCCACTAGGTACTCAAACGTAACATACTAAATACTAACTTACAGTATAATAACTAGGCACCATAGTAGAAATCATCCAGTCACACTACCCACTGTTGCTTTTGTTTGTTTTTTTAATTGTTGTTGATCTTTTCTTTTGCCTGATCTTCCTTTTGGCTGTCGACTGTCCCTCTTGGAGACCCTTGCCTGTTCAGGAATCGTTTATCCGGCTTCGTGCTCCCCGCCGATAAGCGTCAAATTTTCATTTCCCGGAACACCACGGCAAAGCCTACCTGGCCTAACTTACCTGGTTCACCGGCAACACGAGAGATTCCACTACACGCTCGAAAAAAAGGGCAGACATTTCAGAAAAAGGGGAAAGGTACTCTCTGCAACGAGAACTCCCAGGGTGACCAGCCTTGAAAGCATGTCATCCAAATCTTCCCTCAGTTATGAAGACCGTGCAAAATCGCACACCAGCCCATTGGCCAGGAAACTATTCATCATTGCTGCCACGAAGAAAACCAATGTCACTGTTTCGGCAGATGTTTCAACAACAAAAGAGTTGTTAGACTTGGCAGACTGTAAGTGCTTAATCATGGAACCTCGCGTTGTGTATTCTGCTGTCAGGAGTCACTGTGTCTATATCGCTTCGACTATCTCCAACCCACATTGATACCACATCTCCTCTTGCCTCAGACACGCCTTTTGCACCTAACCCTTGATTATAAAAGCTTGAAACCAATCTGACGCACATTATCGACAGCTCTAGGACCATATATAGCGGTTCTCAAAACCCATATAGATATCCTCTCCGACTTCAGTGATGAGACAATCAAAGGCTTAGTGAATTTATCCCGCAAGCATAATTTCTTGCTGTTTGAAGACCGCAAATTTGTGGACATTGGGAATACTGTCCAGAAACAGTATCACGGAGGGGCGCTGAGGATCTCGGAATGGGCTCATATCATCAACGCGGCTATTCTAGCTGGCGGGGGTATTATTGAAGCCCTCGGTCAGTCCATTGAGAAGGGCAACTTTGGAGGACCGGATGAGCGAGCGATTCTTATTCTGGCTGAAATGACGAGTAAAGGCTCCTTGGCTGTGGGCGAGTATACGCGAGCATCCGTGGAGTTGGCTCAGAAACATCCGCGAGTAGTCATGGGCTTTGTGTCAACTCGGGAATTGTCATCTATTGAGACTGGCATGAAATCGACCGATGATGAGGACTTTGTGATCTTCACCACAGGTGTGAATGTAGCCAGCAAGGGGGATGCTCTTGGGCAACAATACCAGACTCCTGAATCAGCCATTGCTGGGGGAGCTGATTTCATCATTGCAGGAAGAGGCATCTACGCTTCGCCTGATCCTATTGCAGCAGTCAAGACTTACCAAGAGAAAGGCTGGGGAGCGTATTTGGCACGTGTCACAACCACTCCTTGAGCTGAAGAAAATGCCAGTATGCGAGATGGGCGTTCTTCGACCTCTATCCATAAGCATGGAAGCGGATGACAGGAGTCGATATGCATCTTCGCGGCAGTGCACTGTTTCTGACCGACGTATGGAGTTTATACCCTGAACGTACTTTTCTTCTTTGCTTCTCTGTAGGCATTAAAGGTTCGCCATGAGGACATGGGATGACGCAGTGAAAGTGGAAACTTGGCGTTCGGAGAGAAGGAGATATGAACAACCGATGCGCGATATGCTTAGATCTCGACACAGAAGCCCGTTGACGGCCCGAGACATATACCACGTCCACCGAAGAAGCAGAACGATTGGGAGGAAACAAAACGCTTAGGACAAGTTGCAACAGATCATATAGATGTGGTCCTCTCTGCCGGTGAGAATCTCATTTGACTACTACGTAGACCCAGACGGAAGCCGATACAATCATGGCACAGGCCGGCACTATAAAATGATATCCAGGGGCTCGGTGGAGATCAAGATACTGTACTACGTAGTATGTACTATGTTGATGAACCCAGTTATCAGATTAATACAGTACTACGTAGTACGCAATAAAACCAAGATTCATGCTATTTTGAGGAGGTACTTGCAAGCAATGATGATGGCGTATTGTTTGCATGTTGTTTTGTTGTCTTGACGGGGGTAACGATCCTGACCCAAACAGGAAAGGTGTCGACGCGTGCTGTTTTTGGCATTGTTTTGATGACCCACTTGACCTTGGCCGTCGTCGCTCCTTATTCGCGCAAGTGACGGGGAAGCGTGGAACAGCGTCAACATCTTACCCAGAAGAGATAGAGAAAGTTGATTTTGGACCCAATCCCCTCCTTGAGTTATCTCTTTCGCTCTCCTCTCCTGTCACTACGTTTTGCCTGGCTGCCATTGCCTGTCCATAGTAACTAGCCGACCTGATCCCATGCTACTGCTACTGCTACCTTCTGCCTAACGACACTACCCTCAACCCAAATCCCAACCCTGGAGCCTGACCAAGAAAGAGAAAGAGGGAGAAAAAAAAAAGTGAACGAATTATTAATTATCTAGTTGCAGTTCATGCGCCAAAGAGATTACACCACGCATCCCTGCTGGATCCGAATTGATACCCTAAGCGAACAATCAGTGCAATCATCCTTACTCGACTCATCTTCTTCCTTCACCAAACTTGTTGCTGTGCTGGTTGAAACATCCAAGCAACCTCTCAACGATCATCGCGCCTTCCATAAACAGATCGACAGAGCATACCCAACCCCAACCTGACACGAGACACCATCATCATCTTGACCACGCTCGCCCCCCCTCATTGACTCTTCCGGCACGCGCCTTCCCTTCTTACCGATCTTCATTCCCAAGATTACACGACCGCAACCCTTACAGCCTCACCCTTCGACTCGCTTCGATTTCTATCTTCACGCCATTGCGAACCTTCTCTCTTGGAAAGCACTTTTTCTGTTTGGTAGACACGCGCAGCCACGAAGAGCATCCACTCATCTGTCGTTCCGACCAACCACGGTTTGAAACACATCACCTACGATTGTCGAGACCTGTCATTACAACATTTGACTCCGATTCCACTTGCGACGGTTCAGTACAAATCGAGCCAGAGCTTATACATGGAGAAAGGACGCGATAACTGCTTCTGAAGTCACTTCAGCGCGCTTTTCTGCGCATCCTCTCAACGACCATAAATTCCGAATCCGTAAATCGAACAGACATTTGCCTCAGACCCTGCAATTTTGAGTGACGCGGGGGTATCCTTAGGGACTTACTATCACGGTTCGGAGCATTTGCGGAAGAGTGCTGGAGATTTGATGCCCTCCATGGTCGCAACTTTCTCACCGCATCGCGATGGAGGCGGTACACTGCAAATGCATTCACCGACACATATGCACCATATGGATGCATTGGCGGAGCTGAGGCGGTCCTTGTCGAGGTCACCGTCCAAGAACTCGGACTTCCGCTCATACGCCTCCCGATCGCACTCTCCATCGCCTCGAAATTTGCCCTTCTCGCCATCACCACTGTCACCTCGTCGTTCAACCTCTGATAATTTATTGCAACTCTCAACAACTCCCGGTCAGTCCCCACTGGCAATCCCTTTCCCACCGAGCGCAAAGATCCATCGACCCATGACACGCAGAAGTGTACAGTCATTGAGCGCACTCCGTACAAGGACCTCACCAAAGAGCCCAAACAAGAGGGTACTGGCAGAATCGTCAAATAGGGTAAATGCTGGTTCTGTACCATTTCTATCCCGTGCGTCATTTGATAAAGATGGAACGATATTGGAGACGCAGTCAGCCAACACGGACAAAGAAAATGAGAGTATACAGGATCAGCTCGAGGAGCCTCCAAAACCTGCTTTAAAACGCCGGAGTGGTAACTTCGCAGACATGATTGCTTCATCAAGCCCTTTGAAGCGCAGCGATGGTATCATGAACCTGGACCAAGCCAGCCAAGGCAGCCCATCTGCAAAGCGGAGGAGTCTTCATGGTGCAAGCTTTGGTCCAGATTTCAATGTCTTTGATATGGATACGAAGAACGAAGAAGAGTCACAGATTGAGAACCAAGGTTCGGCGGAAGATGTCGACCTGGGTCCATTTGCGCCTGGCAGCCTCTCCTCCCACTATTCGACGATCCCACGCAGATCTTCTTCACTGAGGAAGTCAACCTTGCAACAGCGGCAACATGAAAGGCCATCTTTGTTCAGAAGTCGACATTCTGGAGAACTGGCAGGGCCATCTCTAACTCTGACGGCGTCCAGCAACCCCAAATCGAAGCCGCGGATGTCGTTGGATAACCACTTTGCTCCTCCTGCTCGAGATAGTCCCTTCTCCCAAGGTGTCCTGCCAAATGCATCGATTCATATTGTCAGCTCACAGGCAGGCTGCCAGCATGTGCCCCACCCTCTGTCGAGAACACTGACTCAATCGTCGTCGAGTTCAAGCATGGCAGAAGACTCACCTACCCATGAGCCTATTCACAAATTCGAGAGACCAAGGGCACTATTAGATTTCTCCAAGTCTTTGCCTATTGGAGCTTCGAGACCAACGGAATTGCAAGCGAGCCAACCCAGCTCCCAGGGCTCCTTTGCAACCCCTGCCAGCTACAAGTTTGCGAAACCATTGCCTGCAGCTTTCATGTCCACTGGGTTGATTTCGAAGAAGAACCGCAATGTTGAGGAGCCTCATGGGGGACTACCGAAAGCTCATATGCCAGATACGCCATGCAAACGAGCTAGTCTTCACCTAACAGATGTAGTGGACCCAAAAGTTGAAGGAGGTGCACGGCCTAAGGAGATAAGGCAGTCTTGGGGAGCACCATCAACGCCAAACATCTTTGGGCCAAAACCAGGTCAGTATTCTTATCCACCCGGAACGAGCTTGTTCAGCAATCCCGCTCGTCAACCTCTTGAAAGGCGGACGAGCTTTGTCAGTATTGATGGCGACGACAAAACCCGGTCATCTCAATCTCCAACGGCGCGCCCAGCAAGTCGATCAACAACTGAAGACTTTCCACCAACCCCAACGAAGCGTAACTTTTCGCAGAGCTTGAACGGCGCGCAAGGTCGACAGATGTATAATGCAGAGGGGAGCGCTTCCAGAGTGACTCCAACCGCCAGATTCTCGAGCAGTAAGTCGAATTCTATTAGCTCTTCTCCACACAGTGTTGGTGAGGACAGCGACAGTGTGATGGGAGACTCCCCATCCACCGGCCTGAGCCTCAAGTCTTCGCTAAATGCTATCATCGCCCCTGCCTCTTTCACCAAGTCGAGGCTGTTGAAGAACTTCAATACTTCGACTCCGATGTCAGAGAAGGCTGCAGTGGTACCTTTTCTTACTATTTCCACGTCTGGTCCCGATGCTAAAGTTCTCTGCCTGTCTACAGCAAGCCCTCACGCCACCCGCCACGAATTCCACTCCCCTCATACGCCTCAAGAACATTTGGTACCTCCTGACCCAAGCGGTCTTTCCATCTCGGCACACAATGAAACGCATCGTTTCCATAGTTCCGCTCTACCAGCTACTCCAACAGCATCTCGAGAATACTTTCCGAATTTCAGCAATCGTTCTAGTCTTCCAGCGACTGGGGCAGTTGCCGCCGAGCTTGATGAGTCATTGACATCAAGATTTGAGAAAGTCGAGCTCGTCGGATCTGGCGAGTTCTCTCAAGTCTACAGAGTCGCAAAGCAACCAGAATACTCCCCCTTTCACCCAGTTTTCTCCCTCTCTGCAAGTCGTTCGTCGTCACAAGCTTCTCTGCCAGAAAGGGTATGGGCGGTCAAAAAATCAAGGTATCCTTATGCTGGTGTGAAGGATCGTCAGAAGAAGATCCACGAGGTCGATGTCCTAAAAGCTTTGGGTCACAGTGACCATATTGTGTCGTTCGTCGATAGCTGGGAAGACCATAATCACCTTTACATCCAGACCGAGTTTTGCGAAGAGGGTACCTTGAGTGAATTTCTAGGCCAAGTGGGCATGCAGGGCCGGTTGGACGACTTCAGAATCTGGAAGATTCTCCTGGAGCTTTCTTTGGGGCTGAAGCATGTTCACGACCACGGATTCATACACCTTGATATCAAGCCAGCCAACATCCTAGTGACGTTTGAAGGAGTGCTAAAGGTTGCCGACTTTGGCATGGCAGCAAAATGGCCAGCCAAAGCCAATATCGAAGGAGAAGGTGATCGTGAATATATTGGCCCTGAAATTCTCAAAGGTCAATACGATAAGCCTGCCGACATCTTCGCTCTGGGTCTCATCATGGTTGAGATAGCAGGCAACGTTACTCTCCCGGAGAATGGCACATCTTGGCAGAAACTTCGCAACGGAGATTTGAGTGATGTACCAAGCCTGACCTGGAGTTCCGAGAACAGCAACGTCATGCGCGACATCTCAGGTAGTGCTCTGGACAAGGAGCCATCTTTCGAGATGCAAGATGTTAGCGGTTTGGATGACTCACAGTTGCCTGAATCTCCGAGCTCACGCAGAAGCCTTCGAGGGAAGAAGTCTACTACGCATATGACACGCAGCGGAGAATTGATGGAGCCTCCAACCTGGATGATCGATCCAAACAGCGAAAACGGATTAGAACGTATCATCCGTTGGATGATCACCCCACACCCAGCAAGTCGTCCCAAAGTCGATGATATTCTCCAGACTGTGGGTGTACAATTTGCCGACAACCGCCGGCGTGCTGGAGCTACGATCTTCGAGGGCAACTGGGGTCCAGCGGATGAAGTGCTGGCTGAAGATGCTGAGATGATTGACGTATAATTTATCTATCGTTCGATCTATACCTATGCTTGTTATAAAGCCAGGATACCGGTCACAAGCCTATCATCATCAGGTTGGACACACTCAAGCACACGCGTCTTTAAGCGCCTAAAGTCAGACGGCGGTTCTCGAGAGATGGGAACGGGGAGGCATGATACGTCCATCTTTGAGCTACATGTCATGGGCATTGTTTGCAATGATTATATGAGCATCAAGGAAATTCTGCATTCATATTCAGAGAGTAACATGACAGAATTGACGGGTAACAGTACTCCTTGCAAGATGTTGAATGGACTTGTCTTAGGGGTTGCCCAGGTTCGGGAGCAACTTCATCATTATGTATGGATTTAAAGGGTTCTTGCGAAACAATCAAGCGTTTTGTTGTCTATCTTATAGCACAGGTCGGAGTATGGGTATGGTATGTTATAACAGCTTATGACGTGGAACAAGGTCAATTAGGGACTACTATGGGGTTTTGCTTTGGGAAAGAAATGGAAGGGGCTTACTTGTTTGCTAAGGGATATTCCCAGGTCACACACTCTCCAGCGCGTGAAATGGAAAGGGAAGAAGGGATTGGAGGCGAGACGCTCCATGGCAGGTCAATTGAAATAGTCAGCTGCTTATAAGCAGTCTATAGCTAGATGGTAGCTACCTAGATACGTCAAGGCAGACACTACTTGTCAAAGTCGTCATGTTTGAGTCTTCCATTAACACTGGTCCTTCTGATGATGTTTCCTTCCTTCCTCCTTTCGAGAAAAGCAAGTCTGCGTACCTAGCTAGGGGGACTGACTGACTGATTGACTGAATCCATACACTGTATCTTTTGTTTTCTTCTCTTCTCTTCTCTTCTCTGTTCCCCCTTTTCCTCCCTTTTCTTCATATCCAAAAATAAATAAAAAATTGATGCGTCTAAGTGGATGAACATTGAACCTATTTTAATTGTTGTTCGTTTCCAAAAAAAAAACCCCTGACATCAACCTTTTTTTTTTTTTCTTTTTCCACGAAAATTGATATTGGTCTGGTTTGGTTCGGGCTTGTTCATGTTTCATGTTCATCGTTTAGGCGGAAGGAGGGGAGAAGAAGGAGAGTGGTTGGGAAAAGATGAAAAAGGAAGTGAAGAGATAGAGATAAGAAATAGGTAGGTATGCGGAAAAGGAATTGACTTCATTTTAGATTAGATGGATTATGATGATTGGAGGGAAAGAGGGAGAAAGGGGAGGTTGGATGTACATAGAGGTATGTAAGTATAGGATGTGTATGAAGATAGGTGGAGGGATCATAGTCATTAATCTTTTCTTTCCTCTGGAGATGTTGTGATTGTTTGTTTGTTTGGAGTGACAGAATGGGGACTGGGAACCCGGTCCGTCGATCATTTGAGGTTTGGTTTTGGTATGTGTGAAGAGTAATTTGGACAGCTGAGTAGACACGGAAGTTGGATTGTGTGATGAGAATATGCATTGCTTTTGATATGTACAGCTTCTCTTAACAGGCACATCCTTCTGATGCTTGTGATTGTTGGCTGTTGTTATTGATTGATACATCGATCACTGCGTCACCGCTTGTTAGCAATCTATCCTGTACCTTGCTGTGTGATGTATGGATTGGCTTACTGTTGGCTTGTGCCTGTCCCGTCTCTCCTTCACCTTCCATCCCAGGTAGTGCTTGCGCTATCCTCCTGAAGAGATTCTTCACATTATGTCCAACCTTCGCACTCGTCTCGACAAACATAGCGCCCACTCGCTTTGCTTCTTCTTCACCTTGTTGAGTTGTGACTTCTCTCTTATCTCCCAGATCTGTCTTGTTCCCTACCAGCACAATGATGACATCGTTCCCCCTCTCCCCTCGAACGTCATCAATCCATTTTCGTGTTTGAGCAAAGGTTTTCTGAGAGGATATGTCATAGACAACAACAGCCACAGAGCTGTCACGGATATAGCTAGGGATCAGACTGCGGAATCGTTCCTGGCCTGCAGTATCCCAGAGTTGTAGACGGACGGTTCGATCTTCGAGATACATAGTCTTGGAGAGGAAATCGATCCCAATGGTGGCTTGGTACATGTTGTCGAATGAGTCATACATGAAACGCGTTATCAGAGACGTCTTCCCAACTATGATAGAGTAGAGATTAGATGACATTGACGAGTGTCATGTTGGAGAGATGATGCATACCGCTCTGTTCGCCGAGGAAGACGAGTCTGGCCGCCATGGTTAGCACATGATGCGCGCCGACATCAAGAGAACCGGCACTCACTTAAATTTCTTCATGGGATTTGGGTAAGAACCTACGGCGCCTTGCGACGCCATTATGGTTGAATGTAAATCCGATTAACGGACGTATACTCGGTGAGGTCGGTCCGCAGGTAGAATAGGAGTACCAACAAACAAAATGACACAACTGAAGCTATGCAAATCTTCTGTGGCAGCAACAACACGGTTAACAGGAGGGAGAAGAAGGAGGTAGGTTTCGAAGAAGTTGCAGCGAGTCTCCTATTGCGATCAAGAGGTTCCCAATGCGTCGGCGATGAAATAATTCCAAGACAATGAGAAGGGGGTCTGATCCCAGGCAATCATAGAGAGAAGTGACCAGGGTCCAACTCGTACAGTAAGTTACCTTAATTAACTAAGGTAAAGTAAATCAATTACCTTACACGATTGTTTAGGCCTCACCCGCGTCTACTACGTAGTAACTCCGAAGGCAGATCGTGCCAAGCCCCAACGTCACGAAAAGCAAAGCTTCAAGTTGCTGTTGTCCCAAAGCTACAATAATACCTTCATTTCCACGTTTCACGGCTGCATCCAGGTGAACTTCGTGACGGCGACCATTATCCACCCCTCTCCGACCAGCAGACGCTGCTTCCTTACCTAATTTTCAGCTTGTCACGGGATTCATTTCAGCCAGCCATGAGTCTGGTCTACCCTGCTGGCGGTGCCGTTGCCGCCTTGGGGGTTGTTGGGCTTTGTAAGCTAGATATTCATGCGATACGATAGTGGTCACTGATCAATATGCAGATATGCTTTTTAATGGTGAAGGAGAAGCCTTCAACGTATGACTAGTCTCCATCTCCACTCGACAGCGCAACGATTGACAACATTACACAGGTCGGACAATTCCTCGAGAGCGTCTCGCCATATGCCTGGGCGAATCTGGGTATTAGTTTATGCATTGGCCTCAGCGTCGTTGGAGCAGCATGGTACTTGAAATCATATCCACAGTCTGCGGTCGAACATCTGGCTGATCATATTGCGAAACACAGGGGTATCTTCATTACTGGTTCTTCGATCATCGGTGGTGGTGTTAAGGCGCCTCGAATTCGGACGAAAAACTTGATTTCCATCATTTTTTGTGAAGTCGTTGCTATTTACGGTGTCATCATGGCAATCGTGTTCAGCAGCAAGGTTGAAGCGGTACAACCACAGGTGGATCTGTACTCGGCGAGCAACTACTATACTGGATATGCGCTGTTCTGGGCAGGAGTAACAGTTGGAGCGTGCAACCTGATTTGTGGTGTCAGTGTAGGAATCAACGGTTCAAGTGCTGCGTTGGCGGATGCGAGTGATCCTAGCCTGTGAGTTGACAGCCATGAGCCGCCTAGATTGTCTTTGCTGACATGCCCGGTACAGATTCGTCAAGGTGCTTGTCATCGAAATCTTCAGTTCAGTTCTAGGGCTATTCGGGTTGATCATCGGTCTATTGACATCTTCAAAAGCCAATGAATTTTCGGGAAGAGAATGAAAGTTCGTGGCCAAATTCTCGACTCATATGGACGCGCGGAGCAGTCTTCGAAGCATTCTGTCGGCTATGTGAAATTCGGATCGAAACAGACCAGTCGTAGCCGTTAGTACCCTCACTAGATGGCTGACTGCGCTCAATCAAAGATCGCTCTACTACACCCAAGCGTTCAGTGAGAGCAACCACTCTGGCATCCCGCTACCAGTTCAACTACTGGCATGCTGCCTATGACCAGTTCAAGATGATGTCCTTACCTTGTTTTCAAGCAAAGTGTGAGGTCTATGTATATATTTTTGTACCAGATGTAATCTATCGTCCAGATTTCCAAGTCATGGTTCATAACCTCCAATTTCGGATGGGTTCCTTAGGGGGTCTCCTTTAGGGGAGACAACAAGCATTTTAAGAGTTACTTGTTCCAACTATACGTGGTGTATACATCGCTTTTCCGCTTGTTCTGGTAATTCAGTGTGAACGATCTCATGGCGGCAGAAGCAGATGTCGAGGTTGCAAAGGGGATACCTTCTACTGAACGAAGGAGATGTGGCTTGCCAAGAACTACACATTTCAGCCTTGACACCAACATCCTATTTCCATTGCCAGACGATCGAAACCAGTCCTTAGCCACAATTGAATATCTTATCAAGACGGTTGGCGAACAATGTTGTCAACTGTTAGGAACAGTCTCATATATCGCTATCGATCTTCGTTGACCATCTACCCGTAAACTGCGCACTTCCCGTGACAAGGTGAGTAGCTAGGGCTACCAGACACAGTGCATGCAATGCCCTCAGAGGTCTTCAGTTTTTGTTCTGCCAATTGGCGCGTTGTTTGATGTTAATCTACAAGCATGGTGATACCATACTGGATAGTATGGGACCACGTTCGTTGTACATTTCTGATGATCTGTCGACGGGGGCCAATCATCCGCCTTTTCCGCTCCAATGTGTGGAATACTGGTGGAGATGTAGAAGATGATCCCTGTAAGCCACCTGCAAGTAGCGACGTGTGATTGTGACCAAAAGCACAGTGCCGCCGCAAGTGCGCTCTTGCAATGTGTAGGAGGTCCCTATTCTTTGAGGTATATAGGGATGCCTTGGGCGTGATACCCTGCATGGCGTTCTTGCATCATTGCAAACCAGGAGTTCTCGTCTCAACCTCAACAATGATTGGGGACCTCTTCCTGAACGATTGCTAGGGAACAACTTGTTCAGATTGTTTAGTGACAGTCGTGCATGATTCCGCAAGCCGTCTTGGAGTAATCTGGTTTGCTCCTATCACCTGCAACCTACACCTCCACCGTTCCTTCTTACTTCGCTCATTGCTAACATACCGGACTTTTCTTTCTCGAGCTGTGAACCAAGATCCTGATTACCTTTACAACACTTTCCCAACCAGACCAACATGTGACCCACCTGATATCGCAGGAGAGTCTAGCTGAAGTCGTTATATGTGCTTCAATGCGACCGGTGCTTACGTGCCCGTGTCTAGTACCCGAGTGGAAACTGGATATTCAGTCAGGGATGACCTTGTCCATTGTTCAACGGTGATCCACTTGATTTCACTCCTGCGAAAAACTCAACCATTGGCCGGCATGGTCACCTTATCGAATGAAATGGCCCATGGTTCACTTGACACGGATATCCAGAACGAGCAGGGCCCACGTCGCTTGCCGAACCATCTCAACCTTGCACGTGACGAAGGTGATGGTCACTCAGGCATGAAATGTTCTGCAGTGCATGAAGAGGGCCAGGAAAACGCAGCTTTTACCAGCGTGTACGAACGCATGCAGAACTTATCCAGTGTAATAACAGTACTCAGCACGCTGGAAACCGATTTCGCCAGTGATTACAGGCATCTAGAATTTCAGTTCAGTGTCGTTGCGAGAGCAAAAGAAGACTTAGAAAGTCGGTTCACGGTCGTTGCAAGAGCGAAAGAGAACCTAGAATGTCAGTTCAATGCTGTTGTGGAAGAAAAAGAGAAGCTGAGAATCTCGCTGAACGCTTTCGACGGCATCGATGTTGCCGAATTTCATCGACTTCGCCAGAGGGAACCAGAACTGGAAAGCATTATAGGGATCGCACAAACAAACTTGAACGATGAACGGGCGAATTCCTCTAGATACATTAGCTCTCTCAATGAGCGGCTAGCGACTAGTCAGCAAGAGGTTGAAATACAGAAGGAAGCCTTGCAACAGGCTCATCAACATCTTGAAACGCTCAACAAGAGGCTTGAGGTTAAAAACGTGGATATTCTGGCTTTGCAGAGGCTATTGGAAGATACTGATCAGGATCGCTCCGCTCTCAAGGAGAAATTAGCTAGCAATAACGGAATTTTGCGGGATAAAAACGACGCATTATCAGAGGCTCTTACGCACAACAATACGCTTAAAGAGACCTTCAAAGTTAAGGGCCAGCACTTAGGACGTCTCCAAGAGCAACTTACAGAAGTACATACTCAGGTCGATACCCTATGTCTGACAGTGAGATCCAACGAGAAAGAGCTGAAACAGATGCAGAATAATCTAGCAGAGAAGGACAAGCAAGTAGATCGACTGGAAACAGATCTATTGGTCAAAGAGGATGACCTGTCACGGTTGAGCGTGAAATTCACAGTAGCTCAACAAGAGTCTGATGCCCTCAATGAGAAGTTGAGGTCCAAAGAAAAGGACTACGATGAACTGATGGAATCTCTTAACGAGACGACAGACACGAGCGAATTAGGACTCTGGGATACAGTCAACGAATACGACCGAACCGCCTCCACGATTAGACTCAAAACTCGAAAACGCCATTCATCAGAACCTCCAGCTTTTCGGGATGGAAGTGATCGATACTATGACACCGATGACGAGCAACGAATACCACAGGCACTAAAAGCAGGACGTAAACGCCTCGTCAGTGAACCTCCTGCAGAAGAGCCTTTCAAGAATGGGTTTCCGCACTTAAGACAGCCGACGACGCTGCTCCGTTTGATGATTCAATACCTCAGCATGCAGTGCAGCCAGCAGGAAAGACAGATTAAGGAACTGTTAAAGCATATCTCCGAACAGAACATCCATATGCATGATTATCACAAATCTGACTGTATTAATCTCTGGGACACGAGCTACCTTCTCACGAAGCTCGCGGACGTTATGAAAGTGATACCAGGTGATTATGAAGGGTTTTTTCAGAAGCTTGAGTTCAGTGCTGGAATTGAGATCAGGTTGAGAGCTAATACCATTTTTAAGAGCACGTTTTCAAGAAAGGGTAAACCAAGGAATGGCACGGCGAAAAGGAAGTTGCATGAGGTCGTCGAGGGTAAAGAGCATGACGAGAGCGAGAAAGAGAAGAAGAGGTTGATGATATGATATTGAAAGGATCTCTACGGTGTTGGACTTGATAATCTTAATGTGTACGCCGAATATCGTGTTGCTTTCCACAGCCGTATGTATTTAGCTCACATTGTCTCCCGAATATGGGCTTCAGGAGGGGTATACCTCATAACAAAATGAAGAGAGATGTTTCCAAAGCGTCAGCTCTGATATTGATGAAGACATCAGTCAACCTCGACATCCAGGAATTTACTTAGTCATGAACAATAAGATGACTCAGCAATGACGCCAGTGAAAGCCATAGGACAGGTTCGTACTCCAATCACTTATCATTTGCATGCAAGACCAACCCCCCAGCCGATTGCTTATTCCAGAGCACAGAGCATGATCCTCAGAGGCTTTCTCGATTGATCTCGTGCGTAGTTGGCACAAATGAAACTTGGACATGCGCTCTTCCTTAAGTTTGCTCCGGAGACTATCTCCCGGCGTGACCGAAAGCCAAAGTCAATGCTGAGACGCAAGGCAGACATTCGCCCCATATGAGATGATCGATACTTTCTCAAGTGCCGAGTCATTTTCAAGTCGAAGGAGTACACAATATAGACGGTGTAGGTTTGGCGAGAAGAATCATGAAGCCGATGGTGATTATTTGAACGATATCTTTCCCATACAAATCCCACCAACACGAGGACACGCTCTATTCAACGGCTTCGGAAATGCCATGTGTATCCCAAATCACATACTTGGATCCGTCGAAACTCTAAAGGTCTCTATCAAAGCTAGATCACCATTCACTACAATAGAGTTGACATGTGTGCCTGACGTCTGTGGAGCTTTCGGTCTGGTTGAAACTCACATCGAAGTTGAGGCCAGCTGAAGCGTCTATGCCGATTTCAAAGGCGGATGCGGCCTGAGCTCCTAGAGACGAAGGTGCTCACAAATCCATAACATCATGAGAATGACTTACGTTCAGCAAAGCTTTGTTCAGTGTGCCATGTACGCCAATCCAGCAATCAGAGCAACGGCTAAGATATTTTCCAGTTCGAAGACAAAGGTAAATTGAATGATTGTGTGGAATGAAGAACTCTTAATCGTCCAGGTTGCTGATCGATTCAGGAAGGTGTCGAGGATACTTTGATGGTCCCAAGGCATGCCAGGCGCTTACCATACATCTCCCATGGATATCCGTCTTCCGAGAGAGGTTCTATATCTATAGTATAGCGCGGTCTGTACCATCCGACGTCTCGAGTTATCTCGACTGTCTGTACAGGAAGGCAGGATCAGCTCGATGCCCTTGACCTCTAGACTATTCCTGAAGACATCAGGCACTTCCCTTCCGCGAATTGTTCACGCATACTCTCTGGCCCAATTACCGAGACTTTCTTCGTCAAAGTCAATCGAGCGAGACCTTTGATTGGAAGATGGCCCTTGCACGACCTTTCAAGCATCTTGCTTTTGTCTTGACTTTCTAAGTCGTACGGAAATCAGGCGCAGGGAGAAATGCGAGCTCTCAGACCGACTCCACCATCAGCCCTATAGCCTTTCCCCACGAAAGCTTTGTTGATAGTAGACCTCAACCGCGTGCTGTTCGCTGAAACCATTGGAAAGGTCACAAACACTAGGCTAAGTATATCCGACATTGTAACCTTTGACTTCGGATCGTTCGATATTGATCACTGTCGTATTCACACTAACTTGTTGGGGCCGCCTCCTGGGACATTATGTTTTCGGCTTGCAGTCATACCTGCGCCCGGGTTATATATGCATTTCACTATTTGCTCAGATGAGTCCAATCTCTCATGTAACCCGGTCTCACTTCGTCATATCTATTTCTACCAGCTACAAAGCCACTCCTGTTCTGTGCCTATTCCATAGGCACGTACCTCTCGGTCCAGGAACATGGATACTGTTAGGAATTGGATGTTGACTCGTCCACTGACTCGGGAGAGTGTCCCATCCTCTGCTGAGTACCATGCGCACCAACGCAGCACTATGCCGGAACGGAACGGTACGAGGCTACCACCTATAATGAATATGTCATCCGTCCCGGCGCCGCCTCAGCATCTGCAGGTATCTCCCAACACCAGAACTGGAGACATTGCCACGCTTGCACGATTGTCAGAACGACGCGCATTTGCAGGCCCACGAGATACCGTCAATGACCTGACTGTTCCCTACGAGAAAGGCGCAACGCGACAAGACCCTCACGGGTACAGAGAGAATCCATGGAGCTCAAGTGGCAGACCAGACTCCTATGGCGAATCTTCGGAGCCAGTCCCCCAAATGAGACCAGAGCCACAACACCAGAATGGGGCACAATCACACATCCAATCAAGGCCACGTGCAGCACGTCCTCAGAGTTTGGGCGGGAGACCGCTCCCTGAAATTACAATTGAAGAGACTGATACCAGAGAACAGATTAGAACAAAGCAAAACACGCAGGCTGCGCGAAGATATCGCCAGAAAAATGTGAGAAGACTTGCGAGTCTTGAAGAAGAAGTCAACACACAACGCGAGCTTATCTCATTTCTCACGCATCAATTGGACCATCCTAACGATGATGCCTCAGAAGCTCGTCGTGTTGTGGACACCCTCCGCCAGGCCAGAAGATCTCTCAAAAACCAGCATTCCTACGTCTTCATGGAGTACGTGGTGAAAGTCTTGGGTGATACGGGGTACGTGCGCGTCGAGGATCTGAGAGCAAGGCTCGGGGAAAGAGGTGTAGATGTCAACGGACGTGTGGGCAACATGCTGGAGGACAGCATATTCTTGCAGCTCTGGGATGATTATTTGACTGCCGAATATACTACCAACGACGACAGCAACGTCAGCAGCAGTCAGGACAGCAGTACGGGCAACAGTACCGGTAACACCATGGGTAGCAGTAGCGAAGACAACAGCCCGAATGGTCCGAACGGCGTCATGAGACCAAACCACGGTAACGATAACGATGGCCGCGGCCGCACCATTGCTGAAAGAAGGAGAATCGCCGTTGACGACCTTCTAGACTAGCATTCAAACTCTTGTTAATCCCTGCTGCTGCTGCATTACTTTAGCGGCCTCTCTCATCTGCCCACCCAGACCAGTTCACTCATGGATCCAGGCCGCACGAATACTTTTGCAGTCTCAGTAGTCAGTCAGTCGGTCAGTCAGTCGGTCAGTCAGTCGGTCCTTCCGTCGGTCCAACACAGTCATTTCAGAAATTCATAGAAGCGATCGACCCCATTTCGCGTGCCAGTTCCCCCCTATCTACCTATACATCCGCAGGACTCGACCGACCAGGGCTTCAGGACGAAAAGCCAGCCGACAGAAATTATTAGTATTATCATTTTGCGCGAAGAGAGGAAAAAATAAAGCAAAACTGGTACACAGGGTCTGGTCGAATCCAAAGAGGGAAAACAACAACCAAACCAAAAAAAAAAAAGGTGTATTCATTTTGGCATCCAGAGAGAGAAAAGAAATTGTCGTTGGGGGGCTTTTTTGGGTGTTAAGGACGTATTGGTGTGTGTATGTACTTCTTCAGACGGGACCGGAATTAAGAATGGATAATGGAACAGAACGAAGAATGGAAAATGGAATGGAATAGAATAGAATAGAATTAGAGCATAGCAGTACAACAGGATATGACAGAGCAGAGCAGATAGCTAGGTACGATTGATCAGAAATTTTCCATATTAAATTGTTGTCATTTCCTAGCGCTCCTAACGAATGAGATGAGGGACATGGGTGATCAGAGGACGGACAGATAGACGAACACAAAGAGAGAGAGAGAGAGATAGAGAGAGGGAGGGGAAAAGAGAAAACCAATCTCTCTCGATCCATATCAAGGTTTACCTACCTACCTACCTATCTCTAATATAGCAAATAAACAAGAAACCCCCAAACCAAAAAGAATTTCATAATCTAGCACGATTCATATCCTGCACCTTGACACATCTAGGTTCCCACAACCCTTCTTCGAGATCCCACCAGAAGCGATTTTCCGGGCCCATCGGTGGCAGATTGTCCATGCCGCCGTGGCCGGTTGAGGAGTTTCTTCGTGGGCGGTGCGGTGGGGAGGAGTCGTCGTCGTCGGGGTAGCCGTAGCGATAGCCATAGCCTGGGCCATAATAGCCTGGACGTCCTCCGTAGCCAGGGTGTTTGGTGCGATTGGAGTGTTCCCACGGTGGGTGGAAGTCTCCGGTGCGGTTGGACGGGACGGGGGCAAACATCGGAGATAAAGGCCACATCGGGATATGGCAGACTTCGTCCCAGCTGCAGGGTAGGCTGCACGTGGTCAGGAAAGGGGTCCATCCTAAGTAGGCAAGGAGAAGGGTGATGGTGGAACTCCAGGTTGCGATTTCCGCAGAAAATGACGGAAGAGCCGGTAGTGTTGGAGATGAAGGCAGCGTGTTGAAGTAGGTGAACCAGATACGTTCAATGGAGAAGCCGATGTCTATTATCGTTGAGCATATTGCGGAGAGAACTTCTTCGGTGGACGTGAGAAGAAGTCGCTCCGAAGGGTTGAGAGTGATATCTTGATCTGCGGCTAGGAGGCGGGTATAGTGGTATTGGCAGCGGGAGAATGTGGTTTTTCCAAGACTGGAGTCAAGAGACCATGTCTCGTTAAGCCAGGAGTTGTATGCATCAGAACCTTCGGGGATAGTAGTCTCCGGATATTCGAAGTAGGGAAGAAGGAAAGCATGGGAGCGTATGCGAGCAGCAAACATAAAGCGCTCAATGTCCGGGTAATCCCCCCCAGCATCTACAAGGTCATCGTAGATTTTCAGAAAAGTCAACAGTTCCTTCAAAGGGCTGGAGTATCGTTGAACGATTTCATTCGTGAGAGATGACCAATCCAGGCCAGTACACTCTGCTTCCGTCTGGTTGAGATTCAGCAACGCTTCCCTCGCATCTTCGTTCATTGACTGGGCTTCTCGAGGGTCAATCGTCCACAGATTGTGGTTCCGCCGTCGACTCTCGAGTTGTCGTAAAGCGATAGTCTTTGTGCCGTTTGATCCGGGTCCCCTCCAGTAGCCATCGTTCGTCAAATTCAGATATTTTCGTTCGAAGGACGCAACAGGTACAGCCCTGCTGACAAACTTGGGATTGTAGTAACTAAGAAAGCCACATAGAAGAGGTTTGACTCGTGTCTCGCCTTTCCCTTGACCTGATCCTGTACTGCCATATTGCCATGTAGCGCTCCTGAACCATTCCCAGCCTGCAGCATAGAGAAAGGGCTCCCGGAGTTGGACATCTCGCCAGTTGACAGGAAGAGTAAACTGAGGTGGTGCAGAAGCAGTCGGACCACCATCCGACGAGGTCGTAGTTGGTAACGGGAATAGTGATTGAGTTGCAACTTCGTCGTGGATCTCCTCGAGATTTCTTGAAGGTACATTTTCAGACTTCTTGCTAGAGTTCCTCATCTGCGGCAGCAATGGCGCCGTCACATTGAGGCTGTGCATCAATTTTAGACTAGGACTTGAGAAGTTGCACCACATCATCTCAAACCCAGCATTCATTCTTATGATGCCTTCTACGCCCCAACCAGGTCCACCGAAGCCATGCGTTCTAGCCCAGTCACATAGACCTCTCGCCCGGCCATACTCGTCGCCTAAAAACCTCCACCCGTCACCTCCTGGACCCGTAGTATTCCCGTACAAAAACACCATCTGCGCGTCCATTGTCCCACCTCCCATCAGCGCAGCAGACTGACCATCAAAGTACAGGCATCGTATAGGACGGGTGGTCTGATATGTCAGCATGTGAGAGTCTCTTGTATTTCCCATTATCGCATATGCCATTTCGATATCGAAAGCCAGGAATTCTGGACTCGGAGGTAAGTCATCGCCAGGGCGGCCGTGGTAGAACAGTGTATAGGCGGGTATCTCGCATGGCACGATGCTGTGACCGCTGGGATTGAAAGTATTGGGCCATTGCTGGAAGAGCGAATGTACAGACAAGAATATATGTGGTGCAGGAGAGGAGAAGTTGAATCGGATCTCATGTCCTGGCACAAGCCTGTCATCCGATTGCAGTACTAGCTGTTGAGGTAAGCGCAAGCAAGTTATGGTACAGAGAATGCAGAACAGGAACAAGAATGAAAGGCCCCTTGGCCTGTGCAATATCATGATAACTGCATTATCGGTCATCCAAAAGACGAAAGAAGAGACAAAATGAAAGTATCGACGGCTGATGTCGATGAAGTAATTGAGCTACCGTCCTTATCGCTGATGATCTCGCGGTGGAAATGACGCGTTATCACGATTACATCGTCTGCGTCATAGATAAAGGACACAACTTCATATCTGCGTCCAAACCGGCAGCATGGCAAGTATGAGAAGTGGAAAAGAAACATTGTCTTCTGCGATAGCTATATGAAGGAAATGAAAGCTAACATATTTTTTGATTGTTGGCTGTGAGATGAAGTTGCCAGTTGAGACGCAGCCCTATGAATCGAGATAAAGCCGAACGGATTGCTGAATTGATCTCCTCCATTCTCATCTTGAACTATATGGCTCGCCTCGAGTACCAACAATCTTCGGCTAATTGTCTCTTGTCGACGTTACATGATGCTATCTTATACACACTGCATTTAATGCCCTAACTTCCTCATACCGGTGGCTAACGCTCTAGCAAATTTCTAAGAGCATGGCAGTTCGTGTCGGATGCCCTACTTCTTCCAAGTCCATTGATTGCGATTTGGAACTCCAGGCATTAGCTCTTGCGTCTGGCCAGCCGACACAGTGTTTAGGGTCCAGAATCTCAATGCCATGAGCCATGATATGCAAGTTACACCCTTTATCAGCGGCTTCGAGGAAAGCAGGAGGGGCACGTATACCCATAGACATTTTGAGAAGGCACAACTTCCTGAACAACAGATTTGCACACCTCCCCTGGTCCATGTACCCTAGAACAGCCACTGCCAGGTGCTTTCGGGCACCTCTCTGTAAAGATGACGCAGGAATGACCGCAGGGGCCATATGTTTGACTGGTGATCCAACACATCGTCAAGGTCTTCCCCTCGGCACTTGAACAGTAGCGATAAAGCAATGATGTGATGTATGGACCAGAAGGTTTTCGGTAAGGCAGGATGGCAGAAAAGATGTTGAGTATGGTATTGAAAGATCTGGGGAGTCAGAGGACAACAGAAAGACGTGGGAAAGGTTGAGTGGCCATATATCCTCACAACTACGGCGTGAGTGAAGGATGGCGCGCAGGCTTCATTATCAAAATCAGGAATAGTCATCACTTGGTATGAGACTCATACATCCCAAGAGACCAATTTTCTCAGCACAGTCATTGTTGGCGACCTCACAGGTCAAGGTTGGCAGACAAAGACTCGACAAAGAAGGATGAAAGCAATACCTAGCAGAAATAGGTAAACATAGCAACTTAACCCTTTGTTTATGAGCCTTCTACCTGGATCGGGTAGAAGAATCCAATGCCCTTTCAACGAGAGATCGCTTTGGCATGAAATGATAAATGACAATGAACAGAGCCGAAGCACCTTTGAACCGACTTTGGTGCTTTGACTTCGCAGAACGTACATTTGACCCAAGTTCCAAGACAATTACTAGCATTCGGGATTTCCATTGTCTTAGCCTGGGAGAGTTTCCGCTTTCTGGACATTTTGAAAGCGATCAATAGTCTCAGGAGGGACACATGGCTTGAGACACCGTCGCTCAGTCTGGCAGAGGCATGAATCAGTATTGGCAACGGCACCATGCTCCCGAATGCTCTGTCAAGCCGCAGAAACCGAAACCGGGGGATGTAGCTCATACTGAGATCCTCTTCGGGCCGATCCATCTGGAGAAGTATGAGATAAGGTACCTGGGTACCTACATAGGATGTGTGTGAGATCTCCGGGGACTGACTGACGCAATTAGATGATATGAGTGTGCTATGTTCCTTCGACAACTATGCTGCATTGCACACTTATACTACGTACCCAAGTACCAAGTAATTGCTCCATGGCCGAAGGTGTCTATACCCAGGCCACATATGACAGATCATGAAGCCAGCATCCTAGCAGAACCCTTTAGACGGATGGGGAACATCGATCTCATTGGCGGGCAAGTTTTCTATCGACCTTCGATTTGTATCGTAGTAGTTGTACCTTGTAGCTCTTCGCTGATCAGTCTCAAGCCAGAATCGGAAGGTGGCCAGAGTCTTATTGATCACTTGATCCCGCCTCTCGCCTCTCACCCATCGCCTCTCGCTACGAACCTAGGTAGCGAGTAGGTAGTTATGTAGTGGGAATTGGGAATTGAGAATTGGAATGAGCGTTATCATGGTCCACCCCCAACCGCTATCGAGCGGAAAGGAAAGTCTTATCATGCCAACGGCCAACGGCCAACGGCTCAACTCTTCCAAGTGAATTGTTATTAGTATAAGTGCCAAGCATCTACGAGATTTAAGCATATCGAGACCAATGTTAACGACTTCATCTCCGTCGCTCAACCTCGTGGTTCATTGCTCGAGAAATACGTCCACCAACAGTGCCATGCATTTCACCGACTGCAGCATCATTGCTGTCATGATTTGCACTCGTGATAATGACGCATCGACTCAGTCCCGAAGACATATCTACTTAGTGTATCGTTAGTCGACTTGACCCCTGGACAAAGTGGCCAATCGAAATCTTTACTTGTTTATCCTATCACACGGATATCTAACGTCCCCTGTCTTCTTCTCGTGCTATCCTCGATCTTCCTCTTCATTGACGCACTAAACTAACTTAGCACCTGGATTGATATATTCAACAAGCTTTCAACCATGCCTTTTCGATGGATCCTCACGCGCGGCATCTTGCTTTTGGACACACAACATTTCATCCAGTCATGGCCTTCACAGCATACATCGCAGAGCGCCGGTCATGGTCCTTATCTTCCGCCATGCCGTCTCTGTCGCTCACGCAAACCCATGTGTTGCCGAGTCGCTTCTCGCCCGCTCGCCAGTATTCTTGTCCCCATTCGGAAGGTTTGGGAGATGGCATATATACAAATCCAGATGTGACCTCCCCGGTGGACTGTGATCTCCACGCTGCTTGCCCGCATTGGCCTCTTAGACCTAGCAGACTTCTTCGTTATCTTCTCGGTTCGATCTAACATTCGGGTTCAATATGGCCGATTAGACCAACTTCTAGCCCATCTCTAGACCGACGAACACAGGAACAGAGATCAGCACGCCGTGATGATGTGCAGTTGCCTCATTTGGACCAGTTCGTATGGTAACTGCAGGAAGTAGCTCAAAGATTGCGGAGTACTCACTCAATAGTTCAAAAGCTAGGAGTACTACTCTCGGTTCTTTTGAGAGACGCCATGAAATGGATCGAAGAGATCGATAAGCAGAGCTTCATAAAGAGGTCTTTTGCCCCAGGTATTTTACTGCAGTTTTATAAGTTTTGCTATCTCCCTTCGCGTCGAAATGCGTGCCTTCCTTCTTCTCGCCGCCAGCTTCATAGCCGGTGCCCTGGCATCACCTACGGGGCACCATGTACGTCATGAGAAGCGCTCCAAGACGCCTACTGGATGGTTCAAGAGTCGCAGGATGGAAAAACATGAGATTCTACCCGTCAAGATTGCGTTGAGCCAGACCAATCTGCACCAAATGGACGAGTTCTTAATGGACGTATCTCACCCATCGTCAGAGAACTACGGAAAGCATTGGGATAATGCCAAGATTGCAGAGACCTTTGCTCCGCAAAAGGAGACGGTCGATGCTGTCATCAATTGGCTTTCCAGCTCTGGGATATCTGCTGATCGTATCTCTCGCTCACAAAGCCTCGGCTGGCTCCACTTCAATGCCACCGTTGATGAGACAGAGGAGCTTCTGAAGACGGAGTACCACGTATACCGACACTTGTCAGGTGTACCACATGTAGCATGTACTGAGTACCATCTGCCCGCCCACATCCAGGAACACGTCGATTTCATTACCCCAACAGTCCACTTCGATAAGCAGGTCGAACGTGATCCGAAAAACATCCAGCAGAAACGCAGAGCGCTCAAGCGGGAAGCTCTTGAGAAACGGGAAGCTGATCTTTCGGCGCGAGCTGCCAGCTCCACCGCAGCGGTTGGCACTCCGGTCGAAACCGGCGCAGCTCAAAAGGTCGGACAGCCAGGACCTGGGACAGGTCCTAAGCAAGGTGGTATTATCGGCAAAATCGAGGCGGAACTTGCCAACTGTGATGAATATATCACCCCAGACTGCTTGAGAGCACTATATCTGATTCCAGAAAATTTCCTGACCGCTGGCGGCAATAGCTATGGTATCGTTGAATATACTCCCCAGGCCTACCGACCGGCAGACCTCGATATGTTTTTTGCCAACTACTCACGAAGGCTTATCGGTCAACGCCCCATCTTCGATGGCATTGATGGTGGCTTCCTTCAGAACTCAACTGTAAACTTCGATGAGAACGGTGAATCTGACCTTGACCTCGAGTACGCCATGACGCTCGTATATCCTCAGAGAGTGACCCTTTACCAGGTTGGCGATATTACTGGCGAGGAATCGTTCAATACTTTCCTAGACGCTCTCGACGCCAGTTACTGCACTTTCGAAGGAGGTGATGACCCAAGTCAAGATCCAACCTACCCTGTTGCACCTTATGGCTATCAAGGTCCCAATCAATGCGGAGGTTTCGCTATTACCAAAGTCATTTCCACATCCTACGGCTTCAACGAAGCTGACCTGACACCGTTTTACGAAGAACGCCAGTGCCAGGAATACGCCAAACTCGGCCTAATGGGCACGACCATCCTCTACGCATCAGGAGACGACGGTGTCGCTGGCTTCGGTGACACATGCCTCGACCCAGATACTAGAGAATACAACAACGGCACATACGGTATTTTCAACCCCTCCTTCCCGAGTGGCTGTCCATACGTCACCTCCGTCGGTGCCACCCAGATTGTCCCAGGTGCCTCTGTGACCGCCCCCGAGGAAGCCTCGGAAACAGTCATCTACTCCGGCGGTGGGTTTTCTAATGTGTTCCCCCTACCCGCCTACCAAGCCTCGGCCGTCAACGCCTGGTACGCAGAACACCCCCCGCCATACGGCGCGGAGCGCTTCAACAACTCACGCCAAGTCCGCGGCTTCCCGGACGTCGCGGCCAACGGCGCCAACTACGTCATCGCCATCGACGGCGAGTTCGAACTCGTCTTCGGCACATCGGCATCGTCGCCGACCTTTGGCAGCGTCATCACCTTGATCAACCAGGAACGCATGTTGGTCGGGAAGGGCTCCGTCGGCTTCTTAAATCCGACCCTGTACGAGCACCCGTACGTCCTGAACGACATCTATCAGGGCAACAACCCCGGCTGCGGCACTGATGGCTTCGAGGCCGTGAGGGGATGGGATCCTGTCACAGGTAAGAAATTGATTCGTTTATAGCTGCAGATTGTCTCCTTTGCCTTTCTTGTCTTTCCTTTTCTTTCCCCAACCACCAGTCCCACCTTCTCCCTCCTCCAAATCTTTCAAGAATCGTACTAACATCTCGGCCTTCAGGTCTCGGAACGCCCAACTTCGTCAAAATGTCTGCGCTGTTCCTTACCTTACCATAGTAACAACAAAGGTCTAATCGGAGGGGCGTGGCCCGTGGTTGCTTGAATTTACACTTGAGAGCAGCACGCCCAAGGGTGTATATATATATATATATATATATATATATATATAGACCGATGGCAAATTTACGAAGAGATGAATTGAGAGACGTGGATGAATATATGTTTTCTGTGAGGATGACAGCAACAGAGATGTCTTTATATAAAAAAAACATGACATTGGTAGTACCACAAGGTTATTCATCCTTCCATCTCATCGATTAAGATCCGTAAAATTCGAGGGTGGCTTGCCTTGCCTTTCTTTTCCCTATTCTCATACATTTTGCCTCACTTCATAAACGGATTCATGGTAAGATATATATTATCTACCTAGGTAGGTAACTCCTTATTTTCGGCTCGCTCTCTCTCTCGTGATGTGTGTCTCTCAAAGCCCTTTCCAAGCACTCTTCGCGACACAGTCGACCTTCTTCTTGGTCGGTTTCGCAAACCCAAGCATGCGCAGCTCAGCCAACGACCGGTAAAATAATGCGAGGCCCATGCGTTCGTCCATGATAGTGGGAGCATCTCCGTCTTCTCCGTGTTCGTTTTCGTGTTCGTCCTTTTTATTGGAGGGCTCGGCTTCTTTTTGGGGACTTTCGCTTTCCACTTCGTCTCCATCCTCCTCCGCCTCCTCGACGGCAGCGGACGACTCGTGCTCTTCTTTTGGTTTGATGACGTTCCAAAAGGCCTCCCAGAGATCTCGCACGTTGACTAGCGCGCCGGCTTCGCACCACAGGCGCCACAGGATGGATGTGGCTGGCTGCGTGGCGCGGACTTCATCGTCGCGGATGCCCTTACAGCATTCGCAGCCGAGGTAGTCACATGGCAACGTCAAGGCTCGCTCGATGGAGTATCGAGGACGAGGGGTGAATGAGGTCGAAATTGGGTTTTTAGCGGAGTAGATGAAGACTTCAGACATGAACAGCTCGGCCGGCCAGATTAAGTATGCATTGAAATGCGATGAGAGAAGGCGATGGAAACGATTGAGAATGGTGGTGTACTTCGTTTCGATGGGTGAAACTTTCTTGGGGGTAGTTGAAATAGTGATCTTGTTGTCGTGAGACACGGTAGTATGGGTTGATGTGCGGGTGTCATGTGTACTTCGAATGTTCGACGTTGGACCCTCCACCGAAGATAGCAGTTTCTGCAGATCATTGCTGATCCTGAGGACTTCTTCATCCAGTGCAGAATCGTGAGACTCCCACTCGAAGGAGAGCCGGAGGAGCACGTCCGCGGGAAGTCTCTTGATATAGAGCATGAGTTCGCGATACGTAGGATTCTCGGTGAATCTGGCGGACATGGCAGCGACGAATAGGTCCGCGAAGCACAATTTATCGTTGCTTTTGCCTGAAAACAATACGGCTAAAATATTACGAACATCGTCTAATGCTGCGCAAAACTTTTGCATTGACAGCTGTCCGGCTCTGATACCTTTCATAGCGTGAACTAGAAGAAAGGAGTCTTCCTCAAGGAGCCTTTTGGCGAACTTGAAATCCCGACCGTGGATGCTCTGTTCAACATGTCTGTAATGATCATTAGCCGTTATCGACCAGCTGTAACAAATGACATACGAGCGAAAGGAAGAGGTGTTTCGGACTACTTCACAAATATATTTCGTGCCTTCTCCGGCTCGTATCGGTGAAGTATTGAGGAGGGCCGTCAATGGGTCCGCAAAGCAATGGCTCATTAATGCATACTTTTCCGAATCAGCCGTGTAACGTAGACACCGACGACGTTTCACATACCTTCAGGGACAGCGCGACAGATTCGGGGGTCGCCAACTGTTCCTTGGATTGCTCTGATAGGGCTCGTGTGACGTCCGTGCCATACCATACTTGCGTATTCTCTCCAAGGCAGATCGCTTTGAATATATCTTGGAAACTGTCGTTGTGGCCTTCCAAATGAAACTCTTTCCCGTAGAGCATCTGGACAGCTGCACTCGGGAGGCGACCCTCAAGGAGTTCGATGGAGGTCGCAACCTGGAGAAAGAGAACGAACGGGATACGATCAACCCATGCACTACCTTTGTTAGCCTTATAGAGACGAATAATGCTATTCTGGTTTACACACCGCAGGACTGAAAGCAACTCCGTCAGGAGATGGTTCTCGAAAGCCTCAGTGTCAGTGAGAGATATCACGACTCGGTCGAGACCTTTTATTTGTACAAAACGATGGAGGAGTTCAAGATCATAATTCAAGGGTATTGATTTCTGCATACAGTCAGCAGTGCCAGGAAAAGACCCAAATAATCGAACCTTGTGCTGATTTACGAACGCTTGATATCCGTCTACGCCGTCAATTTGGACAATAACTCCCCTTATGATGGCTTTCAAGGCCAACTTGAGGTTCGATGCTTGGCCTGATCCCATCTGCAGGAGACAAATATGCTGATTCTTCCATGATTTCTCTAAGTTGCCAAGAAGTTTATATTGCGCCGTTGCACTTGTACCTAATCTCACCAATGCAGCAGGCAGCCTGCCTTCGGTACTAGCCCATGTCAGATGTTGTTTTGAGGAGATGAAGTAAAACTTACATGTCCGGTCTTGCACTGCGGACAAATGCATCGAGTGATTCGACTGTGTTCGTGTCAAAGCGATCCAGAATAGCCTCGTTATTGTTAGAGTGATTCAAAAGGCTTCACGATCTGTCATACCGATATAGTCTCTTGCTGTTGCGTCCAGACATTATTGAACGTTCGTTGTCTTATCGCCGATATCTCCTCCGGCTCAACCCCTCCTGACAGCCTTGGAAAAGTATAGTGGTCTTCATGCCTTTCGGCCGTAGGACCTGAGATCTTTCTGCGCTTCAAAGCAGGCTCTGCCTGTTCTCCGTCATCACGAACGGGGTTGTATACGAAGGCACTCTATATGGGGTTCAGTAGCGAGTTCCGAGAAGTCAATGTAGGCTGCCTACCTGATGTGCTAGATCATCCAATGATGATATCTCCTCATCTTCATCAAAATCGACCTCATGTCCTCCGTTAGCAGACATAGTATACTTACTACCTTGCCAGTTGACACTGAAGTGTTGTAGAAACGCGTCCCGTGTAGAGTGTAGAGTGTTCGCGCTTTCGAGGTCCCCACATGATCTCATCTGGGGAAATTGGCCCCTGGAACTTTTTTTTCTCAGGTCAGGAACTTCATTCTGTACAGCGTCGACTACGAATCGTTTCACGCAAGTGTCTCACATGTCGAGTCGGAAGCTGTCCCTACAAATATGGCGGTTGCAACGACTGACTCATATTCAGAAAGCTCTGCGACCTCCCGATCTCAACATTACCCAAGCGATACAACGAGCTGCGACATGCACCAACAGCAATGTTCGCCAAAGATGTTATTCTACCAAACGTGACACCGATTTTGAGGTGCGAGAGTTCGTACGCAAATCGCCAGACAGCGATGAGACTGTAGAAGTTGAGCCAGACGCTCAAGTCAAAGCAGAAGCGGAGATTCTACGCACCGAAGTTGAAGACCTACGAAAGGAGATTGAAGAGCTACAGCATGGGCCCTTCGCTCCCAACAGTGAATTTATGAGAGCGTTGCCATCTGACTTGCGAGAAAAAGTCTTGCAAGCTTTGAAAGAACGTGGGGATACGGAGCCAGTGGACCTTGATCTAAAGGAAGATATCGATGATGAATTTTTCGATAAAATCGTGAAGCAATCAGATGCTGAATTCGACAATCCCCTTCGAAGCGACCCTGAGGAAGAAGCAGAACGTCCAAAACCATCGGTCAGTCTCTCCTTACCAAGGAGGAGCAAGATATTTGTAACAAAATTCAACGATGCGCTCGATAAAGTAAGCGACAACCCGGGAGGTGAAGCGTCGCAGTCGGAGATGTGGAAAGCGTATGTTCGCTGTAAGAATCACGTACCAGGATTTGCGGAAATGGTTACGGACGAGGTTTGGGATGTTCTCTGGGCATCACAATCAAAACACCCACAGAGATCGAAGCACTTGTCGGTGCTGGCCGAGGACATTCTAGAGAGCGGTAATCTATTAACAGGTGCTCAGTGGGTCGACTATGTGGAGTGCCTTCATAGTGGAGGTAACCCAGCTCGGGCGTTGGAAAAATGGGAAGAAGTGAGCGACGTCCTCGACTCGGATCCAGATGCAAGAATACCGTCTCTGTATCTTGGTATCCTCTTGTACTCGGAAAATGGCCAGCCAGAAGAAGCTGTGAAACTTACGACCTTAAACGCAGATCTCAGGCTACCTGCTCGGTCTTTGATTCCTGTCATTACTGCTTTCGCGAAGCAGAAAACCGAAGGCAGCGCTGAAAAAGCGTGGGCTTTGTATTTGAGGGTGAAATCCGATGTTCAGAATGAATTGTCAATGCAAGATTACGAAGAGATCAGCACAGCCCTTCTCACCGCAGATGAACCCGACCTTGCGCTGGCCGTCTTCAAAGACATGTTGGTACACCGGGAAGCTTCTTCCAAGGATTCACTGTCACTCTTCAGAGCAGCGCACGGTTACCTCAACGAGCTCCAAGCAGAGAAGATCTCCGAGGATGATGTCAACAGAATCTCACTGGCAGCATTGACAGTGTTACCACGCTCTTTCCAAAACAAATATTTCTATGCCAGCTGGATCAAAAAGCTGCTTGGCCTCGGTAATGTTGATGCAGCAGCAACAGTAATCGAGCTTATGTATGCACGTGGTGTCAAACCAGACGCGAAGCATTTGAACGGTGTAATTGGGGCCTACTTTCGGCAGGGCAGTGAATCCTCTCAGCAAAAAGCGGAAGCGTTGGCTTGGTCAATGATTGAGCAGCGGTTTCAATTTGCCAAGCAACGAGCAAGTCGCCCTGCGGCAGGGGAAAGGTTCAGTCCACAGCAGATCGTAGTTGCCCGACCAGTTCCGATCGCCACAATTGAGACTTTTTCTATCCTACTACAATCCTACTTGGACAGAGGTCTTACAGAGAAAGCAAAACATCTAATGGATGGTCTTGAGTTAGCCGAGATCAAGCCAGATGCTTTTATACTCAACCAGTGGATGCTTTCGCATTTGCGCAAAGGGCGTGTTGACTTGGCTTGGGAGTCTTTCACGACCTACAGAGCAATGGGGGTCAAATCTGATCTTCAAACTTTCGCGTGCCTTTTCGACTGCGGCAAGGTCCAGTACGAACGCTTCCAGAGTATTGATACACCACAGTTTCCTAGAGCCAGAGCTCTGTTTTATGAGTTGAGTATGTGGCTTCGCAGTCAAACCACCTCTCGACGGCAGCAAGTCAAGGAGCAATTTTCAAAGGATCTGTATGATCAGATTGTACGTTGCTTTTGCCTCTCACATGATCTTAGGGGAGGTTTATGTGCTTTGCACGGCCTTAAAGATTACTTCGACACCCTCCCAGATGCAAACACGGTGCGAATGGTTCTGCTCTCGGTTGCGCGTCATCTCGGGGCCGGTGATGCTGGCACGTCAGAAGCGGAACCCTTGTCTGAGAGACACGCTTCTCGAGTCCCTCGAAGACGACGAGCGCAGAACCCCAGAGCCTCGCTCGATAAGGTCACGATGTTATTCAATGCTGTAGCTGGCCGGAAGGAAGCGAAACTCGTTGGCGAAGGCCCGAATTTAGCGATGCGCGACGAGATTGAGAAGGCCGAGTTACAACTTGAAATCCTCTCGGAATTTCTTGTCATTGTGCTGGCACGCAATGTGCCACCAACCGAATCGAGGAGTATACAAGCGCTCGGTGACCATATCGAACGAGTCGCCGAGTCGATGGGTGTGATGGCCGTCACTATAGATTGGAGTGATGTTGAGCAAGATCTGAACAATTAAATATACGACGGTCTTACTAGGGATCTATCAACATGCATAGCATCGGCGTCCTTGTTTGTCTACCTAGTCAACTGTATGATAGTCGCCTTATCTAATATTCCTCTCATTCCTATCCAATCTCTTTCATTCTTTACGACTTCCCTTCAATGTCCAAACGCCACCCACTATCCCAATCATCTACCTGACTACTACCTACACATTACCGCACACCTTTCGGCAATTCCCTCGTAATTCTTTCTTACAGTAATTAACCCAACCTAATGATACAACAGGACCAAGTCAATAATTGCACTACCTTGATCCATCTAGCTATTAATAGCTGATCCCAATCCCAATCCCCTCGCTCTTATGTATGCATCTATATAATTACAGTGGAATCCAAAGACTCTGATCTCTAGGTCAGTCCGGGGGTATCGGAAATTCTATCTCCACCCATCCATTTCCCACAATGATCTGCTGCCGCAGATTATGTGTTTTTTTTGCTGGCTGGTTCACTCGAACAAATCCGGGGGTTTTCGGTCAGAAGGGTTTATTCATAGTTAAGAAAAAACGCGGGGGAATAATGGTTAGGTACCTTAGAGATTTAAAAGAGGAGTGAGTACACCTTTCCGACAGGAGAAACAGTGTGTGTTTTTGGGTTATATTTATCTACCTTAGGTACCTACTCTTTTATTTCAATTCTTACGGACTGAGAACTGACTCTTGCTGAGATCCTTCTGTTTCGGAACGGTTGTGATTAGGTAGGTACTTTACCCCTAATTAAGCCTCCGCGAGTTGTTTCCTCGGTTTTTTCATGTATATATACTCTTCTTTGTGTCCAGGGAGAGAAATGAAGGGAGGTTTATGTTTCCTTGCTCTTTGTATGCATTTCCTCTTGTCCGAGGTTACTGTAGCTACTGTAGATACCTAAAGTTATTATAAAAGAAACCAGGGATCAATAAATGGATGGATGTTCGTCTCTTTGATCTGCGATCAGTGGAGAATCAAGTTTACGTTACCCCAGCTTTTCACGTACAGTAGTACATCCCCAGGGGTTCATGGACAAATGGAAACTAAACTGGAAGAGCTTACCTTGTGGATCGACGCTACTTATGCATTCCCTGAGATCCGTATGGATCGATGAAGAGGAGGAGTCTCTGTCTCTTCCTGGCTGTAATTAGAGAGAGCCTGTTGTGTCGCGATTCGTTTGGATGTTTGACTTCATTGCCGTCCTGTTTTGGTTTGTTTGCGGTGATTGTCCAAGCCTCCTCTCGGAAACAACACCAGCTGCTTTACTTAGGCTCAAATCACACCACCGGATCTCACCCCATAGGTACCTGGGTATCCAACAAGGTAAGTACCTGATCCAAGTACCCCGACAACGAGCAATCGGTAAGTCCCACCCCTCCCTCCTTTTTGAGTTCCTGAATGGATGACTCGGGTTCTCGGTTATTGGGTTGTATCTGGGGGGTAGACGAGGGTACTGCAGCTGCAGACGCAATGCTCATCCTGCGGAAATGTATAAATACGTGTCAGATCTAGGTACGCCTTCTGGCGGTCCACACATATATCCTCCTCCAGAGCCAGCGAATGTATCATCAAAGCGTCAATTATCTTTCAATCTCCGCCTGAGCAAAGGTGTCCAGCAAAAACATCTTCTCCCGTAATTCGCAATGCCAAATTTGCAGGACTCGGCGGATCAGGACCTCGAGAAGAACATCTCCCCTCCCGATCGCGTGACCATAGACGAGCCTTATCATCTCGAGGACAAAGATGACCGAGATACAGCTTTGCGAAAGATCCGTACCGCCGGCAGTATCTCGGTGTCGCCGGAGCTGTTCGAGAAGATCTACCTATCACCCAAGAACAAAGTATCAAATAACCTGCGATCCACAGTCGGCAACCCTACCCCATTGTGCGTGACCAGAAATCCGATTGATTCTTATGGTATACTGACGGTGGTAACTTTAGGTGCATCGTCGGCTTCATCTTGTCGCTGACCCCATTGTCTAATGTACTGCTAGGCTGGCGTGGTTCTGGGGGTTCCGCTGCTGCAGAGGTGTAAGTACATGCTAGGCCCATCTGGCTTGTCTCGAGTTCACGATACCCGTCCCTGTTCTGGTCAGTGCTAACATGTCACAGTGGGGTGTTCTTCTTTTTTGGCGGCCTTCTGATGGTCATTGGTGGTATACTTGAGTTTATTTTGGGGAACACCTTCCCTTTCGTCGTCTTCGGCAGCTTCGGAGCATTCTGGCTGAGCTTCGGAGCCACCCTCACCCCCTCTTTCAACGCTGCGGCTGCCTACCAGCCCGGTGAGACTGCGGCGGCGATGTCGAATCCGACGTTCCTGTCAACATATGCATTCTTCCTTGTGTATATGAGCCTTATGTGCTTCGTTTTCCTTATCTGTTCGGTGAGGACGAACGTCGTCTTTATCGGGATCTTCACGGCTTTGGTCATCACTTTTGGGTGCCTTGCTGGATCCTACTGGCACTCAGCCATGGGCCATGCTGCTATCGCTCTAAGGGTACAACACGTCGCAGGAGGGTTCGCCTTCGTTGCATCACTGCTAGGATGGTACCTGTTCCTCGTCCAGATGTTGGCCAGTGTGGACTTCCCACTGAGCTTGCCGGTTGGTGATACAAGCACATTAATCAAAGGTGCTAACGAGAAGAGACACGTGCAATGATCATAACAGTCTCTTCGGGTCACGTCGTCAAAAGGTGTCGAACTGTGTTTTACATCAAAATTCCGGTGTTAGGATGTATAACAGATACATGTTATTTCTCTCGGCTTTCCGACTGTAATTAGTATATGACCTCGTCGCAGGTTTAGATGAGATAATTATCCTATGTTGACTCGGTTCATGATGTGATGTACAACAAAATTTATTACTTATCAACAACTTCCCCAAGGGACGTTTGCTTGGCGTACACCTTGATCCCTACGCGGACAGCTGGTAGTACCACATATAAACTCAACCGGTTAACTACACGCTGCCGTGACACGTACACATTCTAGCAGCATACTAAGGTAAGGACATGATCACTAGCTAACGTGATGATACGTCCATTGTGTTGTTCGTCACACCAAGCTGCCGTCTACAGCGCCGCATGAGCAGTTACTGATCGGTGTTCTAACATGTTATCAAAGGGCACGTGGTCCATCCCCATATCAGATGCCGAAAGAGAGACTGTATAACACCGTGAAACCGACACGAGAATGAGGGAGATTAACAGTCACCGGCTGGGAGAAGCACTGCTGCACCGGTCAACATAATCCGAGCATGTTGGCAACCAGATACGGGATTGTCGTCGCTGTCGAGGCTGTCGAGGTAGTACTCGGAGTTGACCGGATAAGATCCGGGGTAAAGATAGAGACACAATCAACCCCGAAGGAATTGAGTAGTCATACCAGACCAGGAAAGTCCATGCGGGATCAACACCCCTCTCAGGGATACGCCTCGGACGCCAGATCCTACTCGCCCTACCATCGTACAGTGGAGAGTCAAGGAGTCGATGACGATGGAAGGATTGTGGGCCTGATACCACGGAGTCGAGGTCGAGATAAGAGTCACCTTCCCCATTGGTTAGTCCAACATCAGGCATCTCAATCACTTAGGACATATGCGTTCTCACAATTCGAATCATTGCTGACTGACTCCTTCCGAGCCTCATATAATTATACAGACTGATTTGTTCTCTTTCCTGTAATTTAGCCTATCCAGTGTTCTGTTCCTTTTCCCTAGAGAGCTGTTTGCAAGATGAGTTCACGGCTAGGCCTTGCGGCCGTGACTCTCCTGTCAGTATGGACGTGTGCCCTGTTGTATTTTCAATTCATGCCTACAAACCCAATACTGTCTCTATCCGTGCCAGGGAGTGTGCATCAATACTATAAGAGTGTCAAACCAAAGGAGATCCGGAAGAATATCTGGGGAGAACTCACACCCGTTGAGGCCGAGGGTCTTCGTGTCTGGCTCCATGAACGGATACCAAATCTCAACTATGCCGCCAACGCAACCAGCGACGACATACACGTCCAATTAATGGAAATCATACGTCCCAACAAGACTGATGTCATCCCATATCTGGAAAATGGAGGCCCAGAACCCAAAAGATTCGCGAGGGCGTTGTTTCTGAATGGCACGAACCCAGGTGAATCTTCAACGCTTGACGAATACATCGTGGGTCCTCTCCCAGTCAGTGCAGAGACAACGATGGAGCCCTTGACATATTTGTATAATTCTGGTCGTTACCGGACCAAGTCTCGAGAGGGTGCATACCAGAGTTTCCAGCAATGGTTTGTCGACTTGAGTTTCGAGGTCTATGACATTGCAAATGACTTGTTCAATTTCACCATCAAACCGGATGGCTCACCGACTTTCATGGTAGGAAGTGTGGATCCATTCTGGAGTGAAGATGACCGAGATGTCGTATGGCTCGGCTTCTATCAGGATTCCCCTGCAAGGTCAATCCTACCGCAAAGCCTGTACTTCAAGGTTGATGTTTCAAGTCGAAATGCGTCTGAATGGGAAGTCCTGCAGTGGATGTACAATGATGTCCTGTACGATGATCTAGAGGCTCTAAAAACGGCGTGGAAGACACCTGGATTTGTGAAGTTACCACCAAATCTGGATGGTGAATGGACAGAACTGCGCCCTCAATCCAATCCGACTGCAGATCTCCCCCCTCCCCCAAAGCTCCAGCAGGCCGGACCTCCACGGTTCTTTGTCGACAAGTCCGAGAACTTCGTCTCATGGCTCAACTTCACTTTCACGATTGGCTTCAGCCAGATGACGGCAATGACACTCTTCGATATCCGTGTTGATGGCGAGCGTTTAATCTATGAACTGGGATTCCAAGAAGCCATGGCCCACTATGCCGGTGACGATCCCAAAATGTCTGGCACGACATACCTCGATTCCTCTTTCGGATTCGGTGCGCTCCTTTCCGAGCTGGTACCTGGATATGACTGTCCCGAATATGCCGAATATATGGGAACCGAGTTCCACCGACAAGAGAAGTCGTACTCACGCAAGAATACCATCTGCGTCTTCGAGAAGCCTATGGACTATCCCCTGCAAAGACACTCTGCCAGTTCTTATACAGCTTCATTTGCCAGTACCACTCTTGTGGTGCGTTCCATTGCTACAATTGGCAACTATGACTATCTCATTGATTACATCTTCTACGTCGACGGTTCAATAGAGGTCAAAGTCCGTGCCTCCGGGTATATTCAAGGTGCCTACGCCCTCCACAACAAGCTCTATGGCTACAAAGTTCGCGAAGCACTCTCGACTGCCATGCATGATCACGTCATCAACTTCAAAGCCGACCTTGACGTCGGCGGCAGCACGGCAAACACCTTTCAACGCGTAGGAATTACTGAACGTGACATCGAGTATCCGTGGTCGCCATCCAAGCCTCGTCGCACAATGGTCCTTGACCCAAAGAACCTAACGTCAGAATCGGAGACATCGCTCCTCTGGCCTCCCAATTCCGGTGCGATGTACCTGATTTCAGCGCCGGAGACGAACTCTTGGGGTGAACTCCGTTCGTACCGTATCTTACCCGGCACCGGAATCGGCACTCCACCTCACCTGACGATGAGCGACTCCTCCAACCTGCTCGAAGCGGCTCGCTGGGCCGAGCACGACATCTACGTGACACGCCAGCACGACACCGAACCCAGCTCCTGTTCACCCGTCAACGGCTTCACTCCCTCAGACCCACTTGTCCGATTCCGCGACTTCCTCGCCGACAACGAGACGCTCGACAATGAGGATCTGGTCCTCTGGTTCAACCTGGGAAGCCACCACATACCTCACACGGGCGACATCCCCAACACCGTGATGATCGGCAGTTCCAGCTCCGTCATCTTCCAACCCTTCAACTACTGGGACCGAGACCGCGGCATGGACTGGAGTAAAGGCGTCACGATCCAACACCCCGACGGCGACGGCATCCGCTGGGTCCCCGGCGACAACACCTTCTCCACAACCGAACAAGAAGGCCGCAACGGAAGAGGCGTAGGCCATTACGAAGCCATCACCACACCCGCAGATGACAACGACAACGACAACGCCAACAACAACAACAACAACGGCGGCGACCTCCGCGCGCGCCAACAACAACAACAACAACCCTCAACAACAAACCCAGAAGTCGAATTCTTCGGCCCCACTCGATCCTCCGCCGAACGCGCAGAGGAAATGTCCCGTTTCGAGGACTTCAACGGCTTGAGGACTGGCAAGATGAACAGTTACATGCCGATTTTCCGAGACATTGAAGTATTTTAAAAAATCAAATCCGAAAATGGCGAAAACTCGATAGACTGGGGTGGGGGGGGGGGGGGATTGTGTATATTGAAATGAATGAACGAAAGAAAGAAAGAAGAGATGAATGATTTTCCGGACGGATGGTCGGGGATCGGATTGGACTGACTGAATGAATGGAAAGGTAGAGAGGAATCTTTTTTTCTTGGATCCATGCATGCATTGATGTAGAAAGATGATACATCTACGTAGAACTTGCAGATATTATGAAGACCGTAAAAGAAGAGAGACAGAGATAAATATGTATTTCCTTTTGGTATCCACGAAGATAGATAGATAAAATCTGGATGAGAAACCGGTTTCAGGGTCCTTTTGTTTACCGCTACAGCTACTACCGCCAGCACTACCAATCCCCCCTCCTCTTCCTCTTCTCCTTGTCGTACGCATTCGATTCCTTCCCTTCCTCCGACTGAATCTCTGCCACCAACCTGCGATATTTGGCCTCGTACGCAGCATCGCGCTCCTTCTTGTCGCGCAACGACTCGCGTGCGAGGAAGTTGGCGTCCTTGCGGAGCTCGCGCAGCGCACCTTTGCGTTCGCGCTTGTGCTCGGCCTTCAGCTTGCCGATCTCGGCCCGTTCGCGGTCCGGGTCGTTGTGGCGGTCTGGGTTGAAGGATTCGTCGAATTTGGGGACGGCGAGTTTGATGGCGAGGGGGCGGTGGTTGTGTAAGGCCAAAGGTTTGCGGTGCTTTTGGGACCGGGCTAGGAGGCCTTGCAGGGTGGAGAAGACGGAGTGGGTTTGGGTGATGAGGTCTGGCGATAGGGATTTCTTGCAGGATTTGCTGAGCAGATGGTCGAGGACGGTACAAGCGGGGTTGAAGATCTCGATGAAAGCAGAAGCCTCCGACCATAGGCCGGCAGCTGACTCCAGCAACGTCAGACAATTGCTAAACAGTTTCGCCTTCAATACTTCGTCATTTGCATCTCCTGTCATAATACTCCAAAAATCTAGAGGAGTGTGATCAAGCGTTGCGGCCTTTTGAATCCTCAATGAAACCGTGGGTGCTCGATATGATATTATTCTCGAGGCATCTTTGTATTCGACGGGAGCCAAAGAAAGTAACGTGTTCAGTAGGAATAGCATCACCTCCGGGATATATCTCCTCGACAGTGTTTGATACTCGAGAGCTAGCGTAGTGCAGTAGATACCCTTGGAAAGGTCACCCAAAGAGCTAATCGAGCTCTGTGCCATGTATCTTGCCATGGTGAGTAGCGCCGGTGTAACGACAGAATGGAAGTGATCAGATGTTGGGAAGATGTGCAACACGCCTGTAAGAAGGACGAGGTCACCTGCATCCAAGAAAAGAGGACGCTCGTCACACATTTCCGTGAGCTGTGCACGAAATTCCAAGCCCACCGCTAAGGGAAACGATTTGGCCATGGAGTGAACGTGCCGTAACAAGCTTTCAATGACAGAAGCTGGAGGAGGCGCCTCTTGCCTTGCCAAGTATGCGACGTGTTGTATAATGATTCTGCTGAAAACTTCGAGTTTCGACTTGTTGGAAGCCTTCAATTTCGGATGATACAAGGCTCGGATTCTCTGAACAACAATAGGCAAATCTTCCACCTTCACTTTCTTGGTGATCTCGAGAAAATGAGCATGCGTCGTGGGACATGGATAAGTAAAAGCAAGTCCGTCGCTTGAAGGGAGGTTTATTCCATCCTTCGGAGCAGCGAGATCCGGCAGTGTGAGATCACCAATGAATTCCGTATCGTCTTCATCCGACTCTTCGATATCAGATGCTTCATCACCTTCGCTCAATGAGACGTCCGCATCGGGATCACTTGCGACGAGGTCTTCATCAATCAAGAACTCATCCTCGTCTTCCACATCAAGGTCCTTCCGCTGGTGGTAGGATTCCTCAGGCTGACCTAGACCGAAAGCTTCAGCATCGTCGAAGACATCGTCGTCGGGATGCTCAACACCATCTAGCGAGTGCTCATCTTCGTCTTCGTCCTCTCCTTGCATTCGCTTGAGTCTTTTGGCTTCTAATTCGCGCAACCGAGCAGCTTCTTCTTCAAATTTCTCCTCCTCGGTCTTGGTACGTTCGCTCGGTTTTGAGCGGAGATCGAGGGCCATCTGCCGCACCCGCTCATTGTATTCTTCTTCTGCAGTCTTCTTACCCTTTCCCATCAATAACGCAGCACGCTCGGGGTTCATCATCGCGGTTGAGCTGGTACCGGTAGCTGGCTCTGGCTCTGTCGGTTTTCGGGGTTGCTGTCTCATCAATTCGTAAAACTCCGACAGACCTTTGTCGAGTTCTGCTCTCAGGTCGTCGTCTTCCTCTTTCGCTTTTTGTCGTTCGTAGCGATAAAGCTTTGATTTCGCAATAACTTCCTCCATTACCTCCTTCTTTGTCTTTGGACGCTCGGGAGTTTCCTCAGTCTCAGAAGCGAGATCAACATCTGCATCTTCCTCCTCATCATCCATAGATAACCGTCGGCGCTTGCGTGGCCCATCACCGTTTTCGTCCACCGACGCCTCGTCGCTAGAGCCTTGAAGATCAGTCTCATCAAAATCATCCTGCTGGTCGACCTCATCTCCAAATTGAATTTCGCGCCCCGCATGAGTAAGCTGATAATCATCCTCATCATCCTCCAAATTGAAGATCGTACTCTTCTTCAGGCGTCGCTCGCTTTCCCGAGCATAACGTTCGGCTGCTCTTTGTTCCGGTGTCAGCGACGGATCATCCTCTCCAAAACGCCTGTCCGTTATGCCACCAACTTTGTTTCGGCGATGCAGTTCTGTCAGAAGGGTCTCTTTTCGGCGTTGCTCTCCCACAGCTTTAGTGATGGTAGGTCGGCCTTGCACTCCTTTGACGGGAGCGCCACTAAGTGTTCGAGCACTTGTAACGTCGAACTTCACTTTCCGGGAGGGAGCCTTGACCTCGAAGGGGTTGAAACGCTCTCGGATTCCCTGAAGCGCCTCGTGGCGGGCAAATTTCTTCTGCGCGTCAGAACCTTGATTCGCTGTTCGCTTTTTCTCCTTTTTGGATTTTTGCGGACCAATGACTCCATGTTCACGAAGCGATGTCTTGAGCTGCTTCAGCTGAGATGGAGGCATTTTGTGAGAGCTTTGTGAGAGCTTTGTGAGAGCTGACCGCAACCCGGTCTTGAGCATGTATGGGCGCTGCGTATGCACTTGACTTTCGACTTAATACTGCACTTTTTTTAAGAAATTATTGCGGGACGAATTGGTAATGGTCCCACACTATCGTCCGTCATTAACTCCGTAATTAGTACCGTAGTCCTCCTGCAACGACCAGCATCTGGAACTGAGGTGGAAGAGGTTATGAACCTATTTCATGTGTGAAAACATCATTGATAGTGCTCTGTTCTTGTCTAAGGACTAGGGTTCCGCCTCAACTACAGTCTCGCGATGACAAAGTGTAAACAACCTCGGACGTCCCACTGTCCAGCGACAGATATATTATCATGTCTATCCACAAGGACGATCGGTTCTTGTGGTTTGTAGTTGGTATGTCTCTCTATATACTTTTTAGATGACGCTCAATTGACGCTCATCTCAACAGGTGTTGGGCTTTTTGTGGCCTACCACGGTCTTGCCGACCAACTCCACCGAATACGAAAACTCACTGAAATCACTCGCGATGAGAGCCCGGGCAAGAAACTTGACCAAGAGACCGAAGATGCAATCTCGCTGGAGACTCTGGAGGCCTTGTCGAAGAGCCACAACCATGATCTTAGAAATGCAGCAATGCGCATAATCTGTGAGCGCTTCACCAACGGGCCTGCTGTCAATCAACTGTTCCAGGACATTGCTGGGAATAACGCTCGGAAACGGGATGATGCCTTGACTGCAACGTTGTTCCTTTTAAATTCGAATGCCTTCAGTGAAACAACGGTATCGCGATGCTTCTATTCCACAGACTTTCTCAAGTCCCTGACCACATGCCTGGTGAACCTCCTACCTGAGCACAAGAGCCCAAAGTTCATTCAGCACTGCAACAACTCGTTGGCACCCTCAGCCACTGCACGTACATCCCCAGTCCGACCTCCCAACCGGCCCCAAGCAGAGACAAAGGCGCTGAAGATACTTTGGAAAGTTTTAGATGACGCCAAGTTCAATGCGCTGGCAGCAGGCTTAGTTTCCAAATGGCTTTCCAAATATCCGTTTCCGTGTGCAGTTGCTGAAGGTGGGGGCCAAAGAGATATGGTCTTGACACTATTTCAACACTGGTACGATGATGACCCTCTGATGAATAACATACTCTCTACGTTCTGCACTTTCAGCGAGGGCCGCCATGCGCTCATGAGAGCAGGGTATCCAATCTGGGGTGAGGGCTCTATGAACGATATCGACGACGATCACGACGATCTCAGTTATACGGGTGACCTTGACGGCGACGTTGTCATGCACGGTGGAGAAGACACAGCAGGTCTATCGAGATCCTCATCCGGCAATCTTACTACAGCCCAACAGCGACGGACCCGGCGACGCGCGAGACTCAGCACAGACAGTGCAGAAGAGCAAGCTGTGAGAAGAAGACGAAGAGAAGCCATGGTCATCAGTGACGGAGGCGGACCGTTAGGACAGGACAACATTATACAGAGAGAAGAAGGTCAGACTCCACCTGTACCCGCCACTACTGACGTAGAGGAGCAGCTCAGTCGGCTACAAGAGGAAGTGGATCGAGAATTCGAGGTCGGCGCTGTATTGGATGACCAACAGATGGCAGAGAGACTTGCATGAGCATTTTGAATTGGTCATGGACTTCGAAGACCTGTGAGTAGCTTTCTCCTCATACTTTGCATTTGATACCCCCCTGCACTATCAGCGAACAAAATACAATATACTCTTGCATACGAACAAACGCTTTTCTTTCCATCACCGTACTTCCTTCAACCCAATATCTTTCTGCACTCCTAGTCCGATAGAGAAGATTAGACCCCTTTGCAACCCCACCAATGCGCCAAGAACCGTCCCTCCCCGATCCTTCAATCTTCTTTACTTGTACCTACCACCACCACCACCACCACCATCACCATCACAATCCGATTCCAGCAAACATACATACATCCCTTGCAATCCAATCCATTGATTGCAACACACACCGAACGAAGAGACCAATGAGAAATTCCATACACCACTACAATCACGTACCTGTTGGTGTCAAACAATAGGTAGAGAAATACAAGTATATAAACACAGCCATCCCTCCTCCTCTTCTTTCCTATTGTTCCTCTATTCTTTTCAAGTTCCAGATCTCCTTCTTATTGTCATCATTCCTGGATTCCTCCAATACCATCAAATAAGAAAGTAGAGCCACTGGGGTCCTTACTATTGTTTCTTTGACTTATTGATCTTACCTTCGGTTCCTGATCACCTTTGGGTACCCTTTCGTATGGAGAGATGTGGGATTGGGATTTGCAGAAGCATTGAAGGGGCTTTTCTGGTGGAAAGGGGTTTGACTCGATCATGGTGTCGATGCTACCGTTGATGGGATGTCAGGGGATGTCGAGAGATGTGTGCATTGCTCTGCAATGAGTTGTGAGGTTCGACAGGTGTTGGAACTTTAGAGACAGCTTGTATCCGGTCGGATGTTGTGTGTGGCGTCAAGGTACCTATACACTGGCTGGGGGCAGGATGGTACGTCCTCAATATCGTGCAACGAAATTGGATTGTACTAATGAACCACAGCATCGACAATGGAACGTTTTGCTGAACCAAAAGTTGCGAATTCTTCTCCACCCCCCCGGACCATTGGAAGGCCACACCCATCACGGATAACCCACGCAAAGGGGTTTGAGAGTACAAGCCTCGCCATATCGGTTCACCACAAATACAAAAACAAAAAAAAGAAAAAGAAAACATACAACAGACGGGATTCGCTGGTGGTCACCCACCCAACTACTAACCGCCCGACCTGTGGCTTAAGTACGGCTGAGCGGACGGGAAGCCCTGTATTCCACAGTCTATGGTCGTATGTGAAAGTGATAGATCTATGCTGGACTATAAACGACGGGGACTTGTTGACCCCAAGAATTGAGTGGAATACTACTGTTCGTCATTGGTGGTTTATCATGTTCGGCCTACAGAGCACTAGAGGACGCTATTAACAAGATACCATCCAAGCAACGAACCACCAGGCTCGAAGATACCGCGATGCGTGGAAGACCGCGATCATCAGACAACTCGAAGTTGGTTGGTCATTGCTACTGTGAAGAGGGATTCCTGGACGTTGGTCGAATTAAGGTCTTACTGACTGTGGGTTCGTTCCTGGGATTTGCTCTACAGATCAGTCACGTCGCTACAATTCTGCTGATTTAACAAATCATTCATGGGGTTCCTAGCAAATTGTGCTAAGTCATCCTTCAATCTTTTGGGGACGTAAGGGGGAAAACGTGCCGAAGTTCGATATACATGGCCAATATGCCTTCAAACTGGTGGCAGCAGTATCCCCCTTTCCCAGACCCTTACCCCGGGGGGGGGGGGGGGGGGCAAACTCAGTATTGACCATCAGCAACCCCTTTACGCTCTCTGAACGTTTCTCGTGTGATTAATGGGCAAAGAAGTGCCCAGCGAGAGAGAGGACGAAACGTCGGGTAGAAAAATGCCCCTTTTAAGGAACACAAGAGTATAAGGGCATTCAGAGACCTTGTGAGAGGAGGCCAAAGTGGCTCGTCTTATGCAGAAGGCTGTTTTGCGACAGAGCAACGCTGGGGTTATCGGCTTCGTCCCGCCCGACCGTCGGTCACGCATAGGATTTAATCGCATCCTCGCGCTTAGCCTGTTCCCGGAAATCCAGCCATCGCGACAGACTGCGACTGTTCGCTCCCCATGGCGCGATCGTGCTGAGGAGACGTGAAAGGCCAACGATGGTCGTGAGGACCGAGCTTACGATGACAGTCCTCGGCTAGGCTTTCAACAAGTCACTCAAGCGAGATCCGACTGGATACTACATTCTGCGACAGCGGCAGAATAAGCGACAACAGCAGCTTCACTGGCCTGTGTCCGGAGGACCTCGGTACAGCGAGTGCAGTTGGTGGAGGAAAACCCCAATAGCTTGGTCGGGAGCTTGGGTACGACAAGCTGTTTTTGGTCGGACATTCCGCTCATAACGACCACCGAGGACACGCAGCACGTAATCCGGTCTACGCAGCGTCCGCTAACCAGAAAACGATACCATGACATCCTAATCAGAATCACGAGCCAACGATATGAAGATCAGAAAAAGAGAGAATTCGTTCGACGCATTACCCAACTATAAAACACCGTGACATAGGGCATGCCGGATCACTTAGATGCAACCATTTTCCAAAAATCCGGATCGACCAAACTGAAAACGTTCGTCAGTTTATACATACGTGCACGAAGATGTTTTCTAGACTTAGAGGTTATCTGGACTGTGTTATTAATCGATATCCGTCGTTTACAGGATATCACGATAATTCGACTCGGTAGAGCCAAGTTGCATTTGGATCGTATCATCATCGGCGAACGCGGTGAGAACACAGATTATGAAATAACACCCAGCCCTGTATCATCCGACGACAACTACACCTTTTATACTCCTTCTCGATCAGATCACCAACCCACACACCGCCTGGTGGCACTCCAAGGCGCGACCCCGAATCGGTCCATGCGACCTCAACTGGCTGGCGGCCATTCATATCGACCTTTCTCATGTCCCGGCGGTACGCGAAGCGCAATCTATCAAATCCTTCGCTGGGAAGACTACGGAAGCCTGTCAGAGTTTGATAGCGACTAGGAGACATTGTCTCTGTGGCACAATTTTGCATAATAAATGGTACGATATATACGGAGCCGTTGTCCATCCTCCAACAAACAGCAAGGACTGCAGAGGATACAATGTCCCATACCTGGCTTCTAAGCACCAGTCGAAAGCGTTATCCGGATAAGGTCGAGCGTATGCCGCAGCAACGCATGACCCCGTTGACATGACTGTTGAATAAATGGATGCAGCCTGGCAGCGAGAGTCTGGGAACGATGCAAGTTCCATTCCTCTTCACGTTGTTCAGGGCACAGTCCTGCATGCACTACAAGTTCCCTCTACTTTACATCCTTTTACTCTACATCCTTCTACTCTACATCTCTTCTGCTGGCATCCCATTTGATTCCTACTTGAGTCCCCAAGAAGATAACAACGTTTCTTGTTTCTTTAAGTCCACAATCGCTCGACAACCGATCGAAGCATATTCATCCAGCCATCCGGGATAGTACCAAGGCTAGATCCTCGAGCTCGGCGTGGCGTGGATGGAAGATTGACATACGTGGGAACACAGGGGGTACCTACCGCCTGGATGGTGAAGACTCATGATGACCCAGATAAGGGGCCGCTGGACACCAACGATGAACCCCATGTTGAACGGGCCAAGATTTCTAAGCGGCCTTTCATTTGCAGAGGAAAGGCTGCGACAACAGCAGCTTCATTGAGCTGTCTTCAGAGGACCTCGGTACAGCAAATGGAGTCGACGAAAGAAGATACCAATTAGCTTGGTCGGGGACCCGTCGAAGAGAGGGGAACAAGACGTGATCTGATGACCACTGGGGAAGGCTTCAAGCATGGTCCCAGGACAACAGCAGCTTCACTGCTCTGTCCGTTGCTGCTGGCTTGAGCGTTGAACAGATGTGTGCATTCCGCTAGAAAGCACAAACATGACACATCGAGAGTTCCATTGCGCTCTCCAAACCCAACACATTTTCAGGATCGATCAATCGCTAGCCGGACGCGTCCTCAATGGCCCTATCTTCTGTACTTTCGAGCTGGAAAAGGCACATAGCGCTCGTGATCCTGGCGTATACAGTTTGGCTCACAGGTGCTGCAGGTTTCGCAAAGCTCGGGGAGCTAAGATGTTACGCAAGTCGAAGTGGCCCGCATGTGAAGCAAGAACAAAGAAAAGACGCCGGAATAGGAGTAGGTAGAATATTAAATATAGAAACACCTTGACTTGATGATTTGACGAGCTTGAGAATTTCCTCCGGCCATCTATTGCTTGTGCCTAGGAAATAGATCTGCCTGTTAGGAATGGTAGTCTGGCTGGGCAGATGAGTTCGACCTGGACTGCCCTGATCTGGCTGACGCCATCAGCTCAGTGGTTGCTACCACAAATGCCGTATACCTCGTTCCTGTATGGAACCTGATACAAAGTGCTCGTAGACTACGTAGAGCTGCGAGGAATCGTCGATGCCGATGCTCAAGAATATGATACTACCAGAATGTTCTGACCGAGAGGCCCAGTTGGGGTACCGCAAAATGGAGCAGGCTGCTGGCTACCATCATACTACGTAGTATGATATACACAAGAAGTTCAGCTAAGATGGGCATGGGCAGTCCCGGACCACAAAGACGGCCGTTTTCTTTGATGATCGTTGGACTAGAATGCCGCCGAGTAGCTTCGCATCATACCAAAGCCGGCGATCAACACATAGTTATGAGGTTGAAATGATGGTTACGAATCTCATCTTCCGCTAGGTTACCTCCGAGTACGGTGTCTATACGACGTCGCAGTTGAGCCTGGATTGCCGAGGGTAGCATCAAATTGAGTAAAAAGAGGGTTGACCTTGGAAGCTCAAGCTGGAGGAATTCCAGGATGTTTGACCATAATCAAACATGCATTCGACAGCAGGCAATGACGCGGGAGATGGAGCCGCCAACGATCCAAGATCATCCTCCTACAGTAACTCTTTGTATGTAAAGCGAGCGCAAAGCACACTTAGCCGGCATGGCTTCAATGAGCTGTGGAGTTCCACTGTTTATACAAGACTCGCCAGGAACCATCGAGATATGGGGTTCTTTCATACTGTAGGATATTTTGGTGGGTCTTTTGCGGTCTTGCCTTATGAAGAATTCAACCCCACCATAACAAAGACCCATCAAGACTCCAAGATCAATGGACTATAGTACTCTCAGCGAGCTATTCTAAGTCCGGAGGAACAACATGTCGGGAGCGCAAAGATTTTCATCAGGGCTAAGGCACATCGTATGACACCTTCCGTGCTAGAGTGACGGTCGTGTAAACTCACGCGAGATTACTTGGCCTGACACCGGGGGGTCCAAGAGATCGATCGCTTTTCGCTGCGTGGGATGGAGTCAATACGGTATGCTCCAATACTGTGACGTATCCTCGTATGCCAGGACTATTCCTGTTGACCCTGGCTGTAGATCGAGGATTGGCTGTTTTGACATAAGCAATCCTCCTGATCGTGAAGACGACCAAGTGGAAAGTGGACGCGGGTCGCTCAACGCTCTCTCAGGTACCCGGCAGTAGGGAGGCCAATGCGAATTATTGATTGGTGGCTGTGAACCAACGTCGAAAGGTTGGCATGCGTCTGGCTACTCGATGTAAGGTCTGGATGGCACACGGACCAATGAAAATCATCGAGGAGTAGGTGACTTTCTCACAGCGCAACCTCGGAAAGCGACTCCTCTCAGCTGTGATATCCGGTATCCACAATCTTTCCTCCGACCGTAATTTCCAGGTTGCAGTCCCAACTGAGGTTTGAAGGTTCCTTCAGCTCGGATGGGGCCAATGGGATTCCTTTGAGCAGAGTGAATCCTTGGGAACATCAGCCGGCAGCCTTTAGCTTCGCATCCAGACCAAAGGAGAAGACTTGAGACATTCTGCTTGTTCTTGTCTGTTGTTTTCTTTGTTCCCACTCGGATGGCTTCATTGACACGTCTGTAACTTCACACCGGGTCTCTCCATTGGCTCCTCAAGGAAGTCTCTGACTGGTTCACCGACTTGAAGGTTGGCCCTTCCGGAGAGTCTCGTTAGTAAATGCCGCTGGTGGGGGTGATGAACGAAGTGGATGAATGAAAGGTGAAGTGGTTCAAATTCACAATTGGATGCGCTCCTCCTACGATTGGTCATTGGCATGCTTGGGAGAGTTGTCGAGGCCCCCCGATAAGTATATGGTTTGATATATTAATTCCCTGGTCACCCTCCCCTCTCCCTCCCTCCGGTTCTTCCTTCTTCATCTGTTCTTCTATCGTCCGACACTCGACACTCGACACTCGTTTTCTCTACTTCGTAGTACATTCGTTTGAGACCACTCTCGTTCATATCCCTACTACAGTCTTTCATCTCAAGCTTCTTTGATCTATCAGTCATCAATCTCACCTTGCAGCCATCAAAATGAAGTTCTCTATCACTCTTGCTGCTGCTGCTCTCGCCTCTGGTGCTGTTGCTCAGTACAACATGACCTATACCACGGAGGTTGTCACTGCTTTCACCACCTACTGCCCAACGCCCACCAGCCTTGTCCATGGCGGTTCGACCTACGTCGTCACCGAGGCCACTACCTTGACCATCACCAACTGCCCATGCACCCGCAGTCACCTTGTCAACTCGACCTCCGTGAAACCAGTCCCAGCAACCCCAGTCCCAGAATCCACCGTCCCTGCCGAAGTCACATCGGTTGCCACTGTCGTCCCAGCTTCTTCCGCTCCGGCTTCATCTGCTGCTGCAGTCTCCTCCACCCTTGTTGCCGGTGAGACGACTGTTGTCTCTGCTGTCCCAACTACTATGGCTTCTGCTCCTTCCCCAGCCCCATACGCCAACTCAACCGTTGTCGTTGTACCCAGCTCTGGTGTCGCCTCTGGTACTGGTGCTCCAGCAACTACCTCCATCACACCATACACCGGTGCTGCCGGACACGTTGTTGCAAGCGCAGGTGCTGCCCTTGCAGGTGTTGCCGCCATCGCTCTCATGGCCTTCTAAATGGTCCCATGACAACGTCGTGAAAGACCTTCAGCTCCTTTTATTATTCCAACGCTTACGAAATGTTTATGATTGGACCGGAGATTGCCTCTCATCGCATACTGCGATACACGGGTACGGGAAGATGTTGCATGGAAAGGAAGATTACTACAGGCACAATGCAAGGCGCGATACATTTCCATTGTTCAGATACGGGGGGACTTTGCTTTTCAGATGGATGATGTTAGAAAGGGATTTGCAGTGTCTGCTCGAAAAGATGCCATCTGATGCTAGCTATCCGCCGCCATAGCTATTCTGAGAGCGGCGGTCTTTCATGGCTCTTAGGCGTGATAGATTACTAATATGGTGAGCTTGAAAAGGTTGAATTGAGTTGATAACAAAACAAACACACTGAAATGCGCTCTCCACTTGTCGTGAATGTAACAAATGTAAACATTGACTTAAGATATGTGCTAGTCACATTCCTCGGTACCTGAGTATCTAAGATGGCACGTGTAATTAGCAAAACAAACGATATCAGCGATTTAATAATTAATCTTTCCAGCAACAAGGGAGAGAGGCAGACCCTCGGCTCTGCTGACTGTTCTATTGCTGAGCGAGAGCGAAGCTGAGGAGATCAGTAATAGTACGTAAGTTAGGAGTTTGTGTTCGTCGGCCCGTCGCAGCCGCTTAACCCTGGTTCAGGATCCTACAGCATAGCGCTCACTCGATCCTTTGCTGCGGGACTTTACCGTTGATTGGTCTCGGTCGCAGCTCTTCTCATCTTCGAAAAGGGTCTGTGGACTTGTGCCACTCTGAGCGCCTCGTCATCGTCGTCGTCGGGGTTTGGTCGTCGTCGTCAAATGTGGTATGTAACCCCATCTCGCTTATTGTCGTCAAGAAAAGGAGAAGTTCTGCCTGAGCTCATCTTCACTACGACCACGAGACATTCAGAATCATGCCTTGTGCCTCTTCATTGGGATGCAGGCCCGAGAGAGACTGTGTAGAAATGACAATGCAGACCTCGGCGATGTACCCCTTCCGAAAACAATATATCAGCGACAACTCATCTCCCTCATGATGGCGCCACCTGCTAAAAGTGCCGTAAATTTTAGGTCGACATCCGAACGAGTTTCGCTGCCCATTGGAGGAAATTGAATTAACCCTGTCATCGTCGTTTCATCAAAAGCGGAGTTATTCTCTCATCTTCCTCGCTTCCCTTTCTTGTTTCTTGCGCCGGGAACCATCTGAGATCCTGGTCTTTTCAGGTCCACTCCGCGTTTCGAGATGTCTTGATTCCCTCGACTTAAACCCGACTGGTGCATGATCATCGTCACCAAGGCACTTTTGCCGGAGGATTTTCACTACCTTCTGTGCGATATTTGCATGGGACAGTGAACGAACATGTCAGGTGTTCCTTGGTATTACTTTACCAGCATATTGAGCCGGGTTATGTGAACATAGATTGACGGTCCATGAAGCATCCCCTCGCAACTGGCGTAAAAACAATCTATTATCGGTTCAACCGAGAAGATGTCCATGCGCCTTGTTCAGTGGAGGAGTCCACTTGTTCCAGGAAGATGGTGCAGGAGTCCAGAACGATGAGTACCATGTAAACGAGATCGCTTACAAGCTTGAGGACACCAGGGGTACGGAGGATCAACTACATATATAAAAGAAGTAGTCGTCTACTGTCCTTTTTGAGTTGTTTCAATCTCTTCAAGCCGTTCAACTCGTCATTCATTCGTTCTATTCAACAATCATTACATTCAGTATGAAGTCCACTCTCTTCTCTGTTGCTGCGCTCCTGGCGAGCCTCAGCACCGTCTACGCTGCTCCCACGCAGACCCTCAAAGCTCGTGCCACTCAAATCTGCGGCCAATATGACTCAGCCGTCACCGGTACCTATACTGTCTACCAAGACCTTTGGGGTGAAGGTCAGGCCAGCTCGGGCTCTCAATGCACCACTGTCGAGTCGCTTTCCGGCTCAGCACTTAGCTGGCGCACTAACTGGTCGTGGTCTGGCGGTGCCGGCCAAGTCAAGAGCTATGCCAACGCCGGTCTCACCATGAGCGCTAGGAGACTCAGCGCCATCAGCAGTATCACTTCAACATGGGACTGGAGGTTAGTCTCTCGTCGCGAAATCCTATGCTCACCGTTGTTGCGTGGCCTCTGCTAACACTTCTATTTTTTTTTTCTAGCTACTCTGGTTCCTCGATTGTCGCTGACGTCTCCTATGACATGTTCACCGCGTCCACTGCTTCGGGCGATTCGCAGTACGAGATCATGGTCTGGCTTGCAGCTCTCGGCGGTGCTGGTCCTATCAGCAGTACAGGAAGTGCAATCGCAACTCCAACCATTGCTGGCCACTCATGGAGACTGTACAGCGGTCCCAACGGCGCAACCACCGTCTACTCCTTTGTTGCCACTAGCGAAGTTACTGCTTTCAGTGGTAACCTCATGGCATTCTTCCAATATCTGGAACAGCACGAAGGGTTCAGCAGCAGCCAGTATCTCCACAGCATCCAGGCGGGCACCGAACCTTTCAGCGGTAGCAATGCTGTCTTCACTACGACTACTTACAGGACCACTATCTCATAAGTGACGTTGGGGCGGGAAGAGATCACGGCGCTGTGAGGCACGCCTTGTGGGCTCTATCCAGACAGGATGCAAAGTGTGTGATTATTGACCATTGCTGGTTGCATTCAATGTATATACTTCTACAGCAGCAATTCTTATCATTGCGATGGTAGCCGTCATGCAATGAGATTGTCTTATTATATTCTATCACTCCTCCAATGGCTCTTTTTGTCCGGTCGTTTGCATACAATGTCTGTAATGTAAGGATTCCTCGAGTGGACCGTACCGTGTGCGATTGAAAGGCAGAATCCTACAGAGCATCGACTTAATATACTCAGATTCATGACCCTTTACCCATTAACAGTCGAGGGTATGCATCTTGTATGGTGATGAAGTAACGATTGATTCGGCCGAGATTGCTTATGTGAGCTCGCCATTCCGCCATTCCGTCATTGGCCCTTTGTTCGACCTCACTCAATACTCACCTTGATAGACCTTTAGTAATGAAGCGGAATGAATGTAGGGAAGAGAGGAATCCGTATATCAGGTTCCATTGTCTCTTCAACAATCTGCTTCTCTAGACTCAGATTCCAGGGCAGATCCAACTGTGTCAACTATCGGAAGACGCTATTACAACAACCAAAGCACGGCATCATAACTCAACGGGTATTCCTCCATTCCCAAGCAAGCATGGCAGACAACCGCTCCAACAAAGATGAACCCGACGTGTACAAGCAGGCCGACGAGGATGGACAATTCCGTCGCAAACCCTCGGTCTTTCGTGACTTCATATCAAGCAAGCCCGGAGCTAAATTCCCAGCTGAGAAGGATCGCTACGCTCTCTACATCGCCGTCGTCTGTCCCTGGGCTCACCGGACCTGGATCACGCTCCAGCTCAAGGGCCTCACGGATATTATCCAGCTCTTCTTCGCGGCCTCGACCCTGACTCCCGACGGCTGGACTTTCGAAGGGCAGGGTTCCCACTACCCTCAGGAACCCCTCTACGGCTTCAAAAACACCAAGGAACTCTACCTCAAAGCCGACCCCTCCTACACCGGCCGGTACACGGTCCCGATACTCTGGGACAAAAAGACCGAAACGATCGTGAACAACGAATCGAGCGAGATCATCCGCATGCTCTATACCGAATTCGACGCCTTCCTCCCCGAACCTCTCCGCGAATCCTCCAAACTGGCTCGCGACGGCGGCGGCCTCTTACCCCCCTCCCTCCTCCCCGAAATCGACTCGATGAACTCCTGGATCTACGACACGATCAACAACGGCGTCTACAAAACCGGCTTCGCGACCACCCAACAAGCCTACGAATCCCACGTCTACCCGCTCTTCGCCTCCCTCGACCGCGTCGAACACCACCTCGCATCCTCCTCGCGATCCAAACCCAAATACCTCTTCGGCCCACACATCACCGACACCGACATCCGGCTGTACACGACCATCGCCCGCTTCGACGTCGCCTACCACTCGCTCTTCAAATGCAACCTGAAAATGATCCGCCACGACTACCCGCACATCCACACCTGGTTCCGGACCTTGTACTGGGACACCACCGGCCCGGAAACGAACGGCGGCGCGTTTCACAACACGACCAGATTCACAGAGTATAAATTCGCGTACGCGAGAGCGTTGGGTTCGAAAATGATGAATGCTGAAGGCAATATCGTTGTGCCGGCTGGGCCGGTTCCGGACGTTTTGCCGTTATGATTGCCTTCCATGCTTATGCTTGGAACTTGGAACTTGGAACTTGGACGAGAAACGATGAGACATGATGGAACAGGATGTGATGTGATACCAAATATCAAAGTACACACATCCATAGATCATGTAAACATCTACGAACCACTACCAATAAACTCTACCTCTCTCATCTACAATAAGAAATAAGAAATGAACCAAAAGTCTTACGTCTCCCCTTCTTTACTAGGTAACCCCTTCCCCTTCCCAACAGAGTCCTCTTTCGAATTGGTGAATCGAGCACATGTACAACTGTCAGTCGACTTATTAATGAATCTTCTACCTAAAACTAACAGCGATCCCATTGATGCCCCATCAAACAAACACAATGCCTGCTCTGCCTCGCCTCGTATAGCTATTGGCCCAAGTAGTGCAATGAAAACAATATGGTGTACAATAAGAGCATGTTCCGGCGTAGTTGTGACAGAGAGTCGGTCGGCAAGTCTGATAAAGTAAGTGTATGGTGCCATCGTGGAGGTGTGTCGTAGCATGGCTAACGATAATCAAATACGCCGCCATAAATATTGATTTGCAGCCGTCCTAGTTATGCATTCGATCGATGGGAGATTGCACTGGTGAACCACACTTGATATCAAGTCCACGTCATCGTCATCGTCATCATGGTTGAATCCCCAGTCGACGGGCCGCATCTATGAATCCGCCCACATCATCTGGTTTCCCATGGTCTTTACCCAGAGGAACCCATATGTCCACCCAACCAGCTTTCTTCGCCTTCTGTACATCCACACCATCCCAAGCCTCTTCGTCCCTCCTTTCGACATAGATCGTCTTCATCCCAGCCTTCTTGGCTGCCTGAAGATCTCCTAGGTGAGCGGCAACCATAGCACACTGTCCGATATCCAATCCCAGCTTCTTCGCCGCCCCTTCGTACACCTCTCTTCGCGGTTTATACATTCCGAAGTCCTCTGCGCTGATCACATCGTTGAAAGGAAGACTGCCGAACGCCACCAGATCGCGGAGAAGCGATGTATTGCCATTCGACAGCATGGCCAATCTATAGTGCTTGCTCAAAAACGACAGCCCTTGGACGGTGTCTGGCCACGGTGCCAATCGATGCCAGATTTGGCTCACTTCCTTCACCTGATCATCATCCCATAGCCCATTGAGACCCCACTTCTGCAAGAGATCCTTCAGACTCTGCTCATGGAAATGGTCGATGCTGACGAACTTTCCCTCGTGTTCTGCTGGGTCGTATGAGCGGGTGAAATTGTAGTACGAGTTACGCCATTCTTGTGCGAAGGCGGCCCAACTCTGTGCATCAAAGGTGGATGCTTGAGTGCGGACCACGGAAGGGAGAGAGACTACAGAGGAAGATAAGGTAGTGGATATGGAAAGGATGAGGTATTCCGTGACAGTCTTGCGCCAATCGACGGTTGTTCCGAATATATCAAACAGCAAAGCCTGGACGTTATCCATGATGGAGAAGAAAGAAACAGTTGTTAGTGACTTGACGCTGCGTGAGAGTGATGGTGAGTATCTGGGTAAGATAGTGATTGTCACCCAAGAAGTCTTTGTTTGAAATGATTCATGTAAGAGGTGAAATCCCGGGATGGATAGTTCGAGCAGTTACACATACGTAGATGTAGCCCTAGTATTGACAGAAGGAACGGTTGCTGTGAAATGGCAGGAGCTCAGCGTCGCATTGATATAGCTCACATGAGACCATACGCAGATAGATCAACGTCCTTTTGGTCTTCTTGCCAGGAGTCTATCTCATCGACGTTGTCATAATCATCGAGACTTCGAGGCAAGCACCTAAAAAGCAACTTATATCTAGTTTCTATAGTTGAATATCAATGAATATGCTTCGGTTGAGCCGTGTAATGATGATGACATGCGGATGGCCTCGGTTAAACGAATGCGATCTTCACCGGCTCGCCGAACACAAAGATCACATGTCGCCGCCTGATCCCTCTGCGATGGTTACTGTAATGGGATTGAAAAAGGGAGGGAACAATTCTCTGAACAGGTTGCGAGTGTAATCAATTTAATTAGTAGAAGTGATTGGGAAAGCTGACCTGATCAAGTCAAGCATGGCGTATCCATTGTACAATAATGTTTCCCACGGCTACTATACATAGCATGAATGGAAGGTAACGTTATATGTTGATTTGATTAACAAGAAGCGCAAATTGAAGCTGCTAGGATGCACATCTCTTCAGATCGCACTGCGGTGATCATCTCAGTAGCAAGGGATCTTCGTAAGAGATACTCGAGATTCGATTGTATAAGTGCATCCACTCAGGGAAAGATGCACCTGTGATCCTTCAATTGCATTGAGAAATAGCCATGTCTACACAGCCTTTCACGACGGCGATAGGTGCTTCACCTTCTCAATCATCTCTACTAGTTCTTGAGCTACCAAGTCCGGCCTATCTTTCTGGACAAAATGTCCTGCTCCAACAGCTTCGATAGGCCCTTTGGCTCTTTCTCCCTCGGTGATCTTGATCAGACTTTCGTGATACTTCCACCAGAACGGGTTCATGTATGCCAATGTTAATACTGGGTCGGTTCCGCTCATGGACGCGGATTGATCCGCAAAAGCTTGGAAGCCATGGCTAACTATAGTCAGATATGGCCCTTTGGGAAGAGGACTATGCTTGTTTGGCGGCCAGCCGACGAGTGCTGGAGAGTCGCTGGATGGCAATAACGCCTGGAGATTACGGCGTGAGAGACCCTCCTTACTACCCACGGAAGGGTCAAAGATGCGAGCCATTTTCTCTCGAATTCTTCGGAGGTTGTCTTTGGTCACGCCTTCGGGTTGGTCAGAAAGGTCGAATGACGCGTCATCCGGATCCGGGAAGACATCAGTTGCGATGTTGCTATTTGCGATGATGGAATCGAGAAATATGAGGCCAGCGACACGGAAAGGGTATATTTGCGCATACAGTCGCCCTATCGCACAACCTATTGAATTACATACGAAGATTATGCGAGGTGCCGAGGACGGATCTGCAGAATCATGATGACCAGAGAAATGAATAATCAAGTGACGGAGGTCTTCTATTGACGAGGTGAGATCATGGCCATGAGAAGGATCCTGGGAATCCGCATCGACAGGGTCTTGGTCAGAATTGCCCTGTCCATAACGATCGTAGCGAAGCAGAGAGATCCTATGATCTGTGGATATACCGTAAACAACTTTAGCGACAGCCTCTTTCCAGGAATCCAGAGTTGTCATCAGTCCGTTCAGGAACACAACCAGTACATCGTCAGATGTTAGAGGTCTAGATCCCGGAGAGCCCTCATTCGATGACCACACGGCTGCTATCCGGGCAGACGGTTTATGGGGAAGCGTGATATATGCGACCTCGGATCTCTCCATCGTAATCGTAATTACGAATATCAAAACAGGATCAGAACACAAATCGACCTTGCAACACAGATTATGGATAGAAAAGGTGGTTGTGACAGTATGAATAGAATCATAAGCTCTGAAAGCCTCTTCGAACCTGGATGATCTGCTTCATCTTTATTGGCAACTCACCTGGAGAGTTGACGAGAGGGAAAACAAGAAAGACGTCACAACGGTAGGAATTTGGGTATGTGAGTCAGAGACTGAAAGACAACAGAAACAGAGTCAGCTTACGTGAGTATATGAGGCAAGATATCGTTTGAGTAAGCGTGAGGCGCGTCTATAAGTTGCGACGGAAGAGGGACATCTTCGCCTACGAACAAGTACCCACAGAATAACTTCAAATCTTGTGCGACGAGTATTACCCTTTACTGTGGTGAACCACGACGGCGACAGACGGGCCGACGTCTAATGAAGCAAGAAATCCAAATATATTAAAAGTGGCCGACATTGCCCTACTACGTAGTACTATCCCAGTGGTGGAAATTGACAGCTGCACGTCCAAGGTAGATATCACAGCACTAGAGGTGACCGGTGGTAGATTTTCACAGGTGAGGCTGAACACCTCGACACTTGGCGAGTTGGGAACGGCATGGCCGATGATCCCTCACCTGCGTTCCGCTATATCCCGTGTCAGAACAGGTATCGTGTCCAGTAGTCCAACAGCTCCGATATTTAATCATCCGGCGACTACTCCGTAAAAGAATATTGAATGTTCCTTGATCATGATCGCCGTCGGCTTCTATGGGCACTGTGCAATGTCGGCGGCAGTGCAACCGACGCATTGGCGTACCAGACCTAGTCGTTATGCGAGGATGATCAACAGGAGAAATTCTGCTCTTGGTGTTGGTAGTGGGACGAGCTGACTGGTGGCTCTACTTTGTAGTGCCTACTACGGTACTATGGTACATCAGTATGTGTACTATGTACCCCTGACAGGTGCACGAGCCTTAGAAATTGCAAACTTCGAAGCTATGCGACCTTACCGAGTGGCTTTCTGCAGCGTTTGGGACTCGCTTGTGGATCTTAGTGAACCACATCGAACTGTTGACTACGGTAGAGGATGCAGCGTCGTGTCTCAAGAGTCACGGATACCGCAGGGTGACTTTCCAATTCTGTACGTTGTACCATGACACTTATGTTTTGGATCTTGGGCATATCCCAGAACGATGTCGCAAGGTCGTAGAAATTGGCAATCATCCCTTCGGTTTATGCTGATATGTGCATGACTATCGCTTAAGTACAGGGCAAGGGTTGAATATACAACAACACTATATGGATTGATTGGTTATTGGTACGCGACGCGAAGTAGAGACGCCAGGGGGGTTTCATGAACGAGTTCTAAGGCTGCTCTTATCTGGACCACTTCTGACTACCTTAGGTACCTAGTGTCTGTTGAGGTCATTGTTTCGACATTTGATATGCTGCAAGGACTTCGTAGTGATAAGTACTGCAACTGCAACAGCAACAACACCACCACCACCACCACCACCATATTGCATATACTGAGATCTTAATTCACTAACCGAATCCATAAATTGTAATAATTGACCACCAGGGATAATCCCTCTCAGCGCGTTGCGGCCCAAAAGCAAGAGATGAATTGGCTCATTACCTCTCTTAGCCAACGCGTAACATAACCTGGCCACTTCTTCTGATCCAACAATCATTGCAAAACGTAGGCTCAGCAAACTAAGGACGGAGGATGTGATTGCACAGCATCTCATCACACTGCTAAGCATGGTTCCTGATGATTCAACTGCTCTGACCCAGACCCAGGTTATCATCAATCAATCGAACTGAACTGTTGAATGATGTACGCGTCTTGCCCGTACTACGTAAATGAAAGAAATCTCCTTAACTTCCGGGGACCCAGGATCCAACCTCTGGAGCCTCGGAGCTTGTTGACCTTTTTTCTTTTGCTTCTGATTGAATAGAATGGCATTGTTCTCTCTCTCACTGTAGACTAAGAGTGGAGAGTGGAGAGCTTCCCGGCTCTTTGGCCCCTACTTGCACCGTAGTAATAATAACAATAATAATAACACTATTATACGGTACTTCGTAATTAGTAAAATCGACACTCTTCTCCATGTTTCATCCTTGCTAACGATGTTTAACGATGTTTAACCATGTTAAGCCCAACACTTGTTCGCTTAAGGCCTGTCAATCCCTACATGGCTTCGGCGCCGGCCCTACCTTAGCTCGTTCTAGGCGTCAATCCATGCAGCTCTTTGGGCCGTTGTGGCGCCTCCCGGCTCTTTCCTTGCACGAGATTCTTCTAGTGAACCCCGTAGATTCTTAGATTTACTCGTTCGCCTGTCACTAAACCCCCCTGGATCGGAGTGCCTGTCAATCGACATGGAGGCTGCGCTTGACCCTGGACCTTGACTATGATCTCAGGCAAATTCACTCGCTTGCAGTTCGCATGATTTCTTCTGTACTATATGGGAAAGGGTCGCCGCATCCGCCTACGATGCACGCCCGTGCACCATATTTTCCGGCCTATGTCACTTTCATTTCTTTCTTGACCTTGTTGGTCGTAACTCATACTGACCATTCGGACTGACGCTCACCTTCTTTTGACTATACCTCTCGTCAATCGGTGTTGGAGTCTCTGAAATCGATCGTGGAAGATCTATTGTACGTACACGGCCACTCCACCAGGAATCCTGAGTGCATGATGCAAAGTCCAATCCCAGCATCTTAAAAGCTCGTGTTATATGACTATCACTTACCCAATTCGATTCCAGTTATCGAAACCCCGTGCTCGCAGTGTTTCGCAACGACGAATTCGCCAACCAATTGGTGACGTGGACGACCCTCTACATCGCAGACAGAATCCTCTTATTCGATTCCATCGGCTCCTGCGTGGGACACACTGCAGCGCTCGAGTATTCCTGCACAAAACAAAACGACAGGACTATAGACCAATGCTATCAAGCCTGAGGTGATCATTCTGTTGCACCTCACCTGCGAGGGTCCCGAGTGTTGCGAGTGTTGGGAGATTTGACCCTGGGAGAGAATGCGGGATATGGTGCTCTCGTGAGCGATTGCTTTATCTCCGTGTAAAGGCAGCGAGCTTGAGAACCCGACATGAATTACAACAAAGGGGAGACGGTTGCGACAACACTGCCCCAATCTCCGGATACATCACATCACACACCTATGGGCTCGCAATCTCAGATCCCCATAAACACATCGGACCCTCCCTCGGTGCCAGCACCAGCTGAGCAACATGGCGGCTCACGATCACGGGTGGCCACTCCCGATCTAGTTGCGAAGGAACACATATCACAGACAGATCCGCGGAGATTCACCCCTACGTTACATGCATCTCTTGTAGGGGAGATTCTCTCCCTGAGACGGGAACTGGAAAATAAGAGTAAGGATATTAGCCAATTAGAAGATGTCCTCCATCATACCAGGGCGGATAACGAACACCTCACGGTTACTCTCAATGACAGCAATCGCGAAACAAGAAACCTCAGAAAGCAGATGGAGCTTCTCGAAGGCGGAACTTTATCAGCCATAGACGACCTGGCCAAAGAAAGAGATGAGGCGATCGCAAACCTTACAGAGCTCCACAGACGGCTGGAGCAGTCCCAAAAGCGTGCGAGATCCCAAGAAGATCAAGCGGAGATGACACAGCGGCTGTACGAGAGCGATAAATCTGCGTGGGAGACCGACAGACGTGCACTAGAAACCAAAGTCCATGTGGTTGAGAATCGTCTGAAAGCCGTGTTGAGCGAGATTGCAGCATCTCAAGAAGTGACTGAGCAGATCCAGCCGACGACACTCTCTGGAGGGAGGGTATCTGTCACTGAGGGTTCCATTCGCTCCGAAAGCGCTGCAAGCATGCGACCAAAGACTCGTCAAAGTAGGCGGCGGGCCAGCACAATTTCGAGTGGTCCACACGATCTTCACATACCACAGAGGCACGACTCAGTGGAGGAGCCACTACGGAGCGCAGGCGGCCTTAGTTTGGCTGACGAGCTTGCTGTCAGTGACGAAGACGGGGAACTTGTCCTGATGGACGATGACGAAGATGAACCAGGTGAGCATTCACCGGATGCCTTGCCCGAAGAGCGATCTTCCTCTACGCAACCTCGCTCGCCCGGTCTGAAAGCACGGAAGCTACTCGGGCTTTCCATTGACGTCCATCATATCGATTCGGGAGCACTTGGTCATCTGCAAATGTCTGACGAAGAAGAAGACGCCGTTGCTCCGGCCGCGGAGTATATCGATACTGCAACACAATACTCTCCTCCTCCTACACCACCTCCTGCTGTCCAAAGTGGTAAGCTAGAAAGTGTCAAAGAAGAATCTTCTGCTCTGACCCCTGACGTTGTTGCAAATCAAGGCAGAAAGAGAATTGCAGAGAGAAAGAGCAATGATGATCTTATTACTAGCGCGTTAAAGCCGCCCAATATGACGTCAAGCAGTGTGCAGACCGTCGGAGACCTCCCCAGTCCGCCTACTACTCCAAAGCTGCCGGGTCTGGAAGGATTTGAGGACACTGAGACACAATCGAAGGCTGAAACGGTCTCAAGGGAGACACAAACGGATGAGGCTAATCATCCAGAGCCGGATATAGCTCCCGTCCCAGTTTTGCAAATCCCCAAGATTGCCATCCATCCCCCAACATCACGGCCTGAAACACCAAGAGAAGGCGTCGTGTTACCGCCTCATACCAAGAATGCTGCCTGCCAAGTGGTTGTGAGAGATTTGACGCAACAGCGTTCTATTGGTATCCAAACTGCAGAGATTCGCGTAGACAATAGGCCGACTAAGCTTCCGCCACATCTAATTCCTGCACCAACTATTCGGTCACGATCTCCGGAGAAGGACTCAGGGCAACGCAACGAAAACCAGCACACATTGAGGAAGCCCCCACCAGTTGCGAGCAGCACACAGCCATTGAAAGCCAATAATAAGGAACTTGCCCCTACAAAAAAGCAATTTCCAGGGAATGACACAGGCCGCTTGAGTCAAGATCTACATCAAGACATACGTCGACCGGAGCGGACCAGCAGCCTATTTGCCGGCTTTGATGCAGCTGACGACGAAGAGAAACCGAAAGATCTCTCGAATGGATTTGGTGACGATGACGACATCTTCAATCGACCAATGATTTCGTATACGCTTAAAGCAGGAAAGATGGTGAAGAGTACAGGAGGATTTGCGAACCAGAACATCCCCTTGGAATCAGATGGTGTTGATTTCAACGAGGGTGAAAACCCATCAGCTACAGCCCACGAAGCGGATTTCAAAGGCAACAATGTTCTTGAGACTGTAGGAGCCACTGAATTTGACGAGGATGAAGAGGAGTTCGTGGTTCCTGGTCCTTCTCGGCCAAGTCGCCCAACGCCATCACGATTAGCCTCAAACAGTATACGACGCACAGCATTGATATCAAGTGGTACTGCGGCACATCAAGCTATCAGAGCGAGAAGCCCTAGTCTACCTAGCTCAGACAATCCACCATTCCCTGTCCCAACAAGGCATAGCTCTCGAAAGATACCGATATCCTCAAGCGATGGTACACGGAGCCCAACCCCAAATGGAAGCACGATATCTTACGATGAAGAGCCCAACCTGCGCAAATCTCGTTCTGCGGCTGCAGTTGCGTACCAGGACCGCCTGCGCAGCGAGACACCCCCTTTGCTGTCTGCTTCGACCATACCGGAGAGCCCTTCACCACCACCGATGCCGAGCGACCAACTCTCACCGTTCGGATACCAAACCTTCCGTTCACCAGATCCTAATCAGTGGTCAACCCATCATGAGCGGGACCTCTCGGTAGCCGAGTCTACGAGTGTCGCACAGACCACTGTAGTTGATGCTATTGCTCAAACCATGGTCGGTGAGTGGATGTGGAAATACGTTCGCCGTGGAAAGTCTTTTGGCCAAGACGGCATCCGACACCCAGATTGGGATAATTCCAAGTCTGGTGATGATCTATCGACTGCGATCTCGCACAACGGCACTCGCCATCGCAGGTGGGTCTGGCTCGCGCCATATGAACGAGCTGTGATGTGGAGCAGCAAGCAACCCACCTCTGGACCGGCTCTATTGGGAAAGAGCGGACGCAAACGTAAGTATATCAGTTCCTGTTGTCTTTATGCCGAAGTTGACTTCACCTCTAGTGGCTATCCAATCGGTACTGGATGTGAAAGATGACAACGCCTTGCCCAAGGGTTCCGGTTCATGTTTCAACCGTTCCATTCTTATTCTTACACCACAACGAGCGTTGAAATTTACTGCTCGTAATCAAGAACGGCACTATCTCTGGCTCTCTGCGCTCTCATTCCTGAGCCATTCTCCAAATGATATTAGCGACCTTGATGGCGTGTCGTTGCCTCTGCCTCATGAAGAGTCTGCTCCCCCACCTGTACCCACTCGATCATCCCGTCGACCTGCTATCAGAGACTCAATCCGTGTTGCAAAAGGTCGGGATGGGCCCAGAAGCGCTGGAGTTCGAGCATTCACTACCGATGGCATTATCCCACGTACCAATCAGATCAATCTGCCGCAACCCACTCCCTTCGAAGACTCGTACGATGATTACGAAGCAGCTGATGCACCTACAGTCCCAAGAACTTCGAGTCACACTTCAGCGCTTGGACACATGGGTCACACGCGCAAACGTAGCAATACTGCCCCGCGTCCACCACCGACTGCGTTCCGAACACTCCCGTCGATATCGGGTTATGCCTCCTCACACCACAGCGGCTCTGCTGGGTCTTCATCTCTCGAACAGAGTCACACATTCTCGTCCTCGGTATACAATCCACACTCATCTTCAGTCGGCCAGCCCTCAGTCACGGGCGGTGGTCTACAGTCCACCCGTACTAGTCTGTCGAGACGGACATCTACTTCATCGGGCCAGCAAGCCCAAGCAATGAACAATTATTTCGATAATCTCGGGACCGTCCGTATGGAAGCATTCATCAAACCGGAGGCTAGTGAAAGCCATCACAGCTGGACAAGCCGTCAACATCACTCTCACAACCGAGGGTTGGGAGCCATGGGATCAGGGTCAACATCGACTGGTACCACCAGTGGCACCATGAGGTCAAGCTATCGTACTCGACATGGCCGAAAGAAAGACATGAGTTACTGGGGAGCTCCATCTAGTGTCACCTCTGGCGATGTGAGGTCGGTTGGAGGCAGCGAAGGAAGCCGAGACCGGGATTCTTGGGCTATGAAAGGCGATGACCCTTTCAGAGGTTTCTAGAGAGTGGACACTCTCATCACCGACGGACCGTTTTGATTGCAATGTTTCATGCACGGATGCTGAGGTTCAGTATGAAGGAACACGGAACCACAAAAAGTCGTACATTTCTCTTCTTTCTCTCGTTCAAGCGATGTATACCAACCTATGGAGGAAAGGCGGGAATCTTTTATTTCAGTTGCGATTGTCTTATACCCCTCTGTCAAACATCATATATGGAGTACCGCAATTGAGCTCACGCAAGTCTAATGTCTTATCAACTATTTTACATGTCAAGAAACGCTTCTGCACAAGGTCAACAGCACATGCATCTATCTGTACTAGTTTCATCACACGATCATCTTTGTATGTCCAATATAGTCGCTGCCTTTTTGGATGGATTAATCCAATACATCTGATTATAACCCGGACACTACATATCTACATAGGGTACTGAGGTAGAGCGCTCGATCCCGTGATACCCATAATTAACAATCATTCATTCAATGTCCTTGATCATCATGAAAGACTACCGAGCAGGTATGTAATTACTACTTTACTGCAAACAATCAATTGAATTATGAGTCTGCCCCGAAGGAGAGAGAGGCCTTGGTCGTGTGTTTTCATCAAGTCTGATTCTTGTTGATGGTTCTTATGTTGGCACAGTAATTATTCACTTTTTACCTTGTTAATTAGGTAGTGATGATGTAGGTAATTCATTACCTTAGGTACTCGATACGAGAATCATTGATTACAGTAATACCTCGGCAATTCATTTACCTTACCTAGGTTAGGTAGGTTACCTGATCTTATCGTGTATGGTCGGTTCGGTCGAATCATTGTTGGGGATATTGTCAGCCTTTCCAATGAATTATATTTACTTAGTTACGTGCCTACTTACACATGTATCTTGATATTGTTCATTTCATTGACGGATGCAGTCTTAACTAGCTGGCTGATTAGAATTGTTTTGGACGAAGAAGAAAGTAGTCTTTTCGCTTCGCCAATTTGCTGTGTCTTGCGCCGCTCACATCCACACTGTTCCAACAAAAGCATCAAGGGAGTTTCTCAAGATGTCTTCTTCTACCAAGAAGACCTTCAGTGCGTCCGAAGTGCAATCTCACAACACCCCCGAAAATGGTATGTACATCATCATCGACGACGGCGTGTACGACGTGACGAATTTCTACGACGAACATCCCGGTGGAGCGAAGATCTTGAAGAGGGTGGCGGGAAAGGATGCGAGTAAGCAGTTTTGGAAGTATCATAATGTGAGTAAGCTAATTACCTATGGATATACGAGAGCTGCTGCGGTTTTTTTTTTTGTTTTTTTTTTTGTTTTTTTTTTTTTTTGTGTCAATTGACAGGAGTCTGTGTGCTGATGTGTTTTTGTGTCCTCTCGTTTAGGAGTCGGTCTTGAAGAAGTATTCGGAGAGGTTGAGGATCGGGAGTGTTGGGGAGAAGGCAAAGTTGTAGAGAGAGAGAGAGAGAAAGGATATATCATACGGTTGCTCATTTTACAGGCGCATTGGATGAAGGCGTCGATAGGTTTCCGCTCTGCAAGCTACGATAGAGAAACAGCTCTCGAAAATACGAGGTTTAGTTCTATCACTCGCTTGCCTGCCTCTTGTTTATTGATGTCAGGTATCAGCCTCCGTCTGCGATCGATCACTGTTGGCCCGTCTCAACACTGTCATGTCTACACGTGAAAGAACAGGAATGCTGAATGACAACCTTATGTCTATTTCCGCCGTGTTGATTCGATATCTACCGTGACGATGATGAACTCAACTGGGTCCCCATGCAGCGATCGTGTCGTGAGGCGAGGCGTAAGGGGCCTTCGGGGGGGTTTACTGCGTAGTACTGCGTAGTACTGCGTAGTACCTGACAGGTCGCTCATGTTTCACCTGGGAACGCCTAGTGAATGATCGACATAACGCCCATGCTCCCCCTAAGGCCAGACGTGTCTCACGTACATCCCAAAATATCGACATTGCTGAAGTGACCTGGACTGTCTGCCTGCATTTGTGTTCTTTCTATGGTGCAGTCACAGTAGACAAGTTCAAAGGCGTAGTAGACGTGTCCTCGTAGAATCGCGAGGATGCTAAATACGCGTATCTTGTTGCGGTATGTGACTGCCTCGGTATTCTTTCTGTTCCTGATCTACTTCTTGAAACCCCTTTCCGGAACCTCACGTCGACCAATCCAAGCTGTAAAAAGCAGTTTTGACTGGTCTACACTTCCTCTCAAGAACCCCGTGCAATCAATAAAAGCTCTTCCTACTGGTAATCTACCGCAATTACCACGCATCCAGTATGAGTTCCCTGCCAGCTCGGAGCTCGACAAGGAAGATAGCAGACGGAACGTGGTCAGAAATGTATTCCGGAAATCCTGGAGAAGTTATAAGCAACATGCTTGGCTTCACGACGAGTTGATGCCAATTTCCTTGGACACCAAGGATAATTTTGGTGGCTGGTCAGCAACCTTGATCGACACTTTGGATACCCTGTGGATCATGGATCTCAAGGAGGAATTCCATGAGGCAGTAGCAGCAGTGGCCACTGTCGACTGGGCGAATACCACTTCGAAGTCTTGCAACATGTTCGAAACCACTATCCGTCATTTAGGAGGCCTGCTCTCGGCATATGACTTGAGTAATGAACCCGTGCTGCTCGATAAAGCTGTCGAATTAGGTGACATGCTCTATGCAGGCTTCGACACCCCAAATCGGTTGCCACCGTTCTGGCTTGACTTCGAGAAGGCGAAGATGGGCGAGCTGGAAGCAGACGACCATGAACCTTCGACAAGCCCGGCGTCGCTGTCTCTTGAATTCACAAGACTAGCTCAAACTACCGGAAATCATAAGTACTACGATGCAATCGCCAAGGTGACAGAGATGTTAGACATGCATCAGAATACGACAAAGCTGCCCGGAATGTGGCCAACCTTCTTTGATCTACGAACTTATGTGCGCATGGAGGGCCATTCGTTTACCCTCGGAGCGTTGGCAGACTCGGTTTACGAGTACCTTCCAAAGATGCATGTTCTCCTTGGTGGCCTGGAGCCGGTCTACGAAAAGCTTTACAGACATGCTTCCGAGACGATGAGAAGACACCTCCTCTTTCGACCTATGCTCCCAGATAACGCGGATATCCTATTTTCTGGCACCGTGGAAGTAGGTGATCGCAAACAGGGGGTTATGCTCAATCCAGAAGGCCAGCATCTCAGTTGTTTTGTGGGCGGCATGTTTGGCCTTGCTGGGAGATTGTTCGATCTTCAGGAACACGTTGACCTGGGCATGAGGTTGACAAACGGCTGTATCTGGGCCTACAACGCATTCCCGAGCGGCATCATGCCCGAAATCTTCGGTATGATCCCATGTAACTCCACGGATGGGTGCGAATGGGACCAAGAGAGATGGGAAACGGCTCGGTCGAAAGCCGAAGACAAGAGCAGGACGATCCCACGGGGGTTTGCCAACGCTCGTAACCCTTCGTATAGCCTCCGCCCCGAAGCCATCGAAAGCGTCTTCATTCTCTACCGTATAACGGGAAAGACAGAACTGCAGGACGCCGCGTGGACGATGTTCCAGAACATTCAGATGGAAACCGAAACCGAATTTGCCAACTCGGCGATTCAAGACGTCACCACAATTAAGTCACTGAAAAGTGATTCTATGGAGGTGAGTTTGACATACCCACCATAGAGACAGCATCTCCATTCTCCCTTCTCCCTTCTCTCCCATTTTCCTTCACATCTTAACTGTTCAGAACTGACCATCTTCACCACACAGAGTTTCTGGCTATGCGAAACCCTTAAATACTTCTACCTCATCTTCTCCCCTCCCGACTTGATCAGTCTGGACGATTACGTCTTCAACACCGAGGCACATCCGTTCAAGCGGCCCGAAAGACCGCCCCTGCAGAACCAGACGACCTCGGAAGAAGCTCAGAACGCGACACGGTTATCAATATAGAAGGTTGGACAGATAGGTTGGCTGGGATTTTATTCGTGTTTGAGGGGGGCTATTGTGGCTTTGGAGTACCTACTTACGAGAAAAGCGGGCGTTTTGGGCATCTGGGGGATTCAGCGAGGAAAAGTATATAGGTATATAAATGGATAAAATGGATGGAAACAATACTATGATTTTGATCAAAAGTCGACAGAAAGATATTGTCTTTTCTTTTTTCACACTTGCTGCTGCATACTACTACTACTACTACTACTACTACTACTACTACTACTACTACTACTACTACTACTACTACTACTACTACTACTA